>JABUQX010039793.1:32500-35099 GCA_015478945.1 Trachelipus rathkii | reverse complement strand
TATATATAATAATATATATATTTAATATATATATATATAATATATAATATAGATATATTTATATATTTAATATATATATTTAATTAATAATATCTAATATATATATATATTGTTGGGGGGCTATATATATTATTATATAATTATTATAATATATTATATTAAATATAATACTAATATAAATATATATATATTATAAATATTATATATATATATATATATTAATTATATAATATAATATATATTTAATATATATTATATAATATTATATATTATATATATATATATAAGATATATATAGTATATATATATATATATATATATAGATAATATATATATATTATATATATATTATATTATATATATATATATATATATATATTATTATATATATATAATTGTTAATAGACTTAACGCAAATTCAATATATTTTGATAGTAACCCTGGCACAAAAAAAAATTTATTTAAAAGCATAATAAAATTCTAAATTGTTTAATAAAAGGCACTGTACAAATATAATTAATAACAGATCATTAGCTTTTCGTCTAGGATAGTTAATCTAGCCTCTTCAAATGATACCACTTAAAATTATTAAGCAAACTAATTACAAAATTAAATAAAATCAAGGATTGGTCTTATTTAATCCTTTTTAATATTCGGCGAAAATTAACGTGAAGAAAAGAAGTATCGAATTCCCTGAATTGGCATCATCTAATTAACTTCACCATGATCCTATACTAAAATTATTTGCGATTAAAAATATGTTAGATTGAACTATTTCCTTTTTGTTATATGGTTAATGGTATTTAAGAGATGATGCAGATGAAATCGTTTTAATCCTAGTTTCCTTTGTAAGATATATGGGCTGCTTAAGTGAGTTCGGGCATCATTTAGTTAATCATATCCGTGCTTGATATAATCATTCCGAAGGGTCGTTGTCTCACCTTAATTACACTTCGGGACAAATCAATGAGAGGCACTTTATAAAAACTACATTGAGTCGCGCTGTTATACTTTTAGGGGTTTAATTATATCTTAAGGGATTGTTATTTGATTAACAAAGAAATAAAAGAAGAAAGTTATAAGTGAAGTTATTATTAGAGATGATGACGTAAGGGGTGATTTTGTTTGTGTAACTTAGGTAAACCATAGAATTGAACATACTTTCTCATATCTTCCCATTCCCTACAAAATTAACCCATAATACTCAAACAACATTTACCTGAAAGATATTCCAGTTTGTAAAAATAAACACAATCCCCCTAAACGAATATTTAAACGCCAAAGTAATAACCAGCTGACTCAAGTAATTCTATAAAGTCTCCCTGCCTTGATCTGTCCCGCAGGTACAATGATGACCCAACGACCTTCCGAGAAGCTATATATCAACACGATTATGATATCTAATTGATGCACTAACTCAGCCGTAGCGCCACATAGATCTTTCAAAGGAACATAGATAACATTTCATCTGCTCATTTTCTCGTTAGGAAACAAAGCATATCACAAAAAGGAAAATGTGAATCTTTATTTATTTATAATACAAACCATTTAATAGATTCCAGGTGAAGTTAAATTAGATCCAATTCAGAATTCGATTACTTCTTCGCTTCACGTACCTCGCGATAAAAAGGATCTAAATTAAACCAACCATTCACATTTTGTATTGTATTTTTATAATTAGTTGCGTTAATAAAATCTTAGTAGTACATCTGAAGAGCCTAGCATTAATTATCTAGGCGAAAAGCTAATGTCTCTTATATTTATATTATTTGTCAGTGCTTTTATTAACAATTCAAATTTTATTATTTTTAAATTAAAAGTTTTTTTTTTAAGAATAAATATTAAATATATAAATAATATATATATATATATATATATATATATATATATAATATATATATATATATATATATATATATATATTATATATATATATATATATTATATAATGTAGATTGCTTTGGATCGGGTAAGGATGAAAACAGTTTTATGTTTGTAAAATTTAATAGGTATATATACAGTACACATTGGCAGATCTGCTTAATATTAATTTTAGAAGCTGCAAAACTAAACGAAATATAATAATAATTATTAATAATAATAATAATAAAATTAATACAAATTATAAATATCAATAACTAATAAGATAATTTAATAATTAATAATAATAATAATAATAATAATAATAATAATAATAATAATAATAATAATAATAATAATAATAATAATAATAATAATAATAATAATAAAATGAGAAGAAGAGAGAGAGAGAGAGAGAGAAGAGAGAGAGAGGAGAGAGAGAGAGAGAGAGAGAGAGAAGACTTATGGCTTCTCACTGATTAGAAAATACGTATCCAGAATTGATTAAATAATTAATATGATCCTTTTCAATTACTCAATTACGTAAAATACTAAATAAATATGTTTCGAAATTATTTTTGAGAAAATACTCAGAAATCGCAAATCGAATTAAAAGAAATTCTTGGAATGTTTGTTGTAGGTCTTTGATTCCGCCATTTTTTAATGCTCGTTGCAGGTAATTCGTTGCATTGCAAGAGAGGCAGAAAAAGCTCATTCATGACGGGCCACATTTTTTATA
>JABUQX010039793.1:25000-27500 GCA_015478945.1 Trachelipus rathkii | reverse complement strand
TTGGCTACTGAAACTCTGCAACGTAAAGTAATAACCTATAGAACAGGGTATTGCTGTCTCTAATATTGGACACTGCTATAGGTTGCTTGATTGGTACCACCTTATTATAGAATAGGATGAATAATACTAGGAATATTGTTGATTGTATTCGAGCAATATTTACTGGAAACGGATACAAGCAATAACAATAATAATACAAATAATAATGCGAATCATCATAATACTCCTATATTACTAAATACAATATTAATGCCTTAATAACAATAATTATGTGATAAGTAATGATACTGATGATAATCGTTAATAATACGAATGGGACAGGAATATAATAACAAAGAAGTATAATAAGAAATAATAACAATCACAATAATACTTAATAATAATAAAATAATAAATAATAATAATAATAATAATATAATATAATAATTAATAATAATTAATAATATAATAATATAATAATAATAATAATAAATAATAATATAATAATAATAATGAAAGGATAATGATAATGATAAATAATAATAATAATATACAGAATAATATAATAATGAATAATAATAATATTAATAATAATTAATAATATTAATAATAATAATAATAACAATAACAATAATACTACTTACTACTATTAATAATAATAATAATAATGATCAAATAATAATAATATATATTAATCATAAAAATAATAAAATAATAATAATAATAATAATAATAATATATATAATAATAATAATAATAATAATGAATAATAATAATAATTATAATAATATAATAATAATAATAATAATAAGAATAATAATAATAATAACTACATCTACGGAACATTAAACACCATATTCACCATCATACATCTGCACCTTCCTACTCATTTACCACTAATAAGGAACTTTACAGTTAACTTTATTTAAGACAAAACACTTGTATTGGTACAAAAATAATATCCTCCAAATTTGTCCCCATATCCGAAACACCCTGTATATATATATAATATAATATATATTATATAAAATATATATATATATATATATATAATTATTATGATATATATATTATATATATATACTATATGTATATATAATATGATAGTTAACGTTGGCTTCATGTGGGTTAAGGCGGACTTTTTGGCTCGCCTTAAAAAGGCGATTTCCTCTACAGTATGGGTTAAACATACAAATTTCGTTCAGTCAAGAGATTTTCAGTAATCATTTATGCATTGCGTTAGTTTAAGGCAAGTGTTATTACATAATCTCATATACACACAACTACAAAAACATAGCCACACAAACAACCAGAACAATCTACTCACATAAAAATCACTCTTCTCATGCTTCTTCACATAAAATTGCCGTATATTAGGATGCAACCCTTACGCTCGTGGGTGGCAAACAACCCACTGCATTGCGCTGAAAACAGTGCATAATATCGGGCCCATATCCGTGAACTTTACCTTTGTTCAGAAACCATTACAAATTTTCATGATAATTTAAATCTCGGATTGAAGTTAAACTTCAGATTTTAGATGAGCGTAGGTGGTGAGAACAAATGAAATGATATATATATATATATATAATATATAATATATATATAATTATATTTTATATATATATATATATATAATATATTATATTATATATATATATATATAAATAAATATATATATATATATATATTATAATAATATTATACAGATAGAATATATATATATATATATAATATATAATTATATATTATATATATATTATATATATAATATATTATATAATATATTATATATTATATATATATAGATATATATATATTATATAATATATATATATATATATATAATTATATATATAATAAATATATAAATAATATAAAATTAATATTATATATATATAGTTATATATAATATCGACTATATACCTATATATATATATAAAACCTATATACTACCTCATATTTAAACAATTAAATATTATTTTTTTCATAATATACCATATTACATACTTAATATATATATATAATATACCCTATCATATCTACCTTAATATAACCTATACTAAATACTACCATCCTAATATAATAACAGCAACAACAATCCTCCAATAATTTAGAAATGAAAAGAAATTAGTTCTTCTCAAACCAACTGCCTTCATTAATTATTATTGAAGTCATTCAATTATGTTTTAAGTAACTTATAAAAGTATGTATGTATGTATGTATGAATGTATGTATGTTACGTATGTTATGTAGATATGAAGATAGATCTTCATACTACGCCCTACTACTAACTAATATATATATACTTATGATATAGACTATAATACTTCATCATATACTAATCACTCAAACCCAACACCCCTTAACTACTACAACAAATACAAATATCTAACATACCAACCTAAATATACCCAATATATAAATACTATACCCTACCTCATTCAACCCCAAATACATAATAACGTATACTACCCCCTATACCCCCCACTACCTCACCTATATATATCATACACCTCTT
>JABUQX010039793.1:17500-22500 GCA_015478945.1 Trachelipus rathkii | reverse complement strand
TATAATATATATATAATATATATATATATATATATATATATATATATATATATATATAAATATATATAAAAATAATATATACAGAATATATATATTGAGATATAATATATATACTTGTATATATATAATATATATATATATATATATAATATATATATATATATAATACATATATATATATATATATATAATAACTATATATAATAATATATAAAAATATGAATAATTTTTAATAATGATTAATGTAATTAATGAATAGTGATTATGATTAAAAGGCACGTGAACTACCTTGACTGTCCCAGTCAGCCAACAATAATTAATAATTAAGAATAATAATTAAAAAGCCGCATTGGCCCCTCTAGAATGTCCCAGTCAATCCATTATAATTAATAAATAAGAATAATAATTCAGAAGCCGCATGGGCCTATCTAGACTGTCCCAGTCAACCCATAATAATTAATAATTAGAATAATTAAGCTGCATGAACCCTCTAGAATGTCCAGTTAACCCATAATATATAAGAACAATACTTAAGAAGCCGCATGGTAATATTTAGACTGTCCCAGTCAACCAATAAAAATTAATAATTAAGAAGCCGCATTGACCACTCTAGAATGTCCCAGTCAACCCATAATAAAAATAAATAAAATAATGAAAATACAGCATAAGCCTATCTAGACTGTCCCAGTCAACCAATAATTAATAATTAAATATAATAATTAAGAAGCCGCATTGACACCTCTAGAATGTCCCAGTCAACTCTTAATAAATAAGAATAATGCTTAAGAAGCAGCATGGGCCTTTTTAGACTTTCCCAGTCAACCAAAAAAAAATTTAATAATTAGAAGCCGCATTGGCCCCTCTAGAATGTCCCAGTCAACCCATAATAAATAATAAATAAGAATAATACTTAAGAAACAGCATGGGCCTATCTAGACTGTCCCAATCAACCAATAATAATTAATAATTAAAATAATAATTAAGAAGCCACATTACATTAATCCCTCTAAAATGTCCCAGTCAACTCAAAATAAATAGCAATAATACTTAAGAAACCGCATGGTCCTTTTTAGACTTTCCCAGTAAACCAATAAGAATTAATAATTGAGAAGCCGCATTGTCCCCTCTAGAATGTCCCAGTCAACCCATAAAAATTTAGAATTAAGAATAATTTTAATAATAATTAATGTAATTAATGAATAGTATTTATAATTAAGAAACCACATGGGCCTACCTAGACTGTCCCAGTCAACCAACAAAAATTAATAAATAAGAATAATAATTCAGAAGCTGCATGGGCCTATCTAGACTGTCCCAGTCAACCCATAATTAATAATTAAGAATAAATTATTCTTAATTATTAATTATTATGGAGTTGACTGGGACCCATTAAATAAGTTTCATGCAGCTCTGGTATTATTGTTTATTGGTATTATGGTTGACTGGTACATTCTAGAGGAATAACGCGCTTCTTAAGTATTATTCTTAATTATTAATTATTGTTGGTTGACTGGGACAATGTAGAGACCCATTGGCTTCTTAATTATAAATGCTATTCAATAATAACTCACTAATTATTATTAAAAAATATTCCTAATTCTTAATTTTTATGGGTTAACCGGGACATTCTAGAGGGGCCAATACGGCTTCTCAATTATTAATTTTTATTGGTCGACTAGGACAGTCTAAAAAGGCGGCGGCTAAGTATTATTCTTATTTATAATGAGTTGACTGGGACATTCTAGAAGAGCTAATGCAACTATTATTATTTTAATTATTAGTATTATTGGTCATTTTAACGATGAGCCCATACGGCTTCTTAGTAACCATTCTTATTTATTATTCATTATGTGTTTACTGGGATATTCTAAGAGGGGCCAATGCTGCTTCTTAATTATTAATTTTGTGGTTGCTGGAACGGTCTAAAAGAACCACGCGACTCTTGTATTATTGCTTATTTTATTATGGTGACTGGGACATATCTAGAATCACGCAGCTTCTAATATTATTCTGAATAATAATTAAGAAGCTGCATTAACCTCTCTAGAATGTCCCAGTCAACCCATAATAAATAAGAATAATACAAGAAGCCGTATGGTCCTTTTTAGACTGTCCCAGTCAACCAATAAAAATTAATAATTAAGAAGCCGCATTGGCCCTCTAGAATGTCCCAGTCAACCCATAATAAAAAATAAATAAGAAGCAGCATAAGCCTATCTAGACTGTCCCAGTCAACCAATAATAATATATATAATTAATAATTAAAAATAATAATTAAGAAACCGCATTGACGCCTCTAGAATGTCCCAGTCAACTCATAATAAATAAGAATAATATTTAAGAAGCCGCATGGACCTTTTTAGACTGTCCCAGTCAACCAATAAAAATTAATAATTAAGAAGCCGCATTGGCCCCTCTAGAATGTCCCAGTCAACTCATAATAAATATCAAATAATAAATAAGAATAATACTTAAGAAGCCGCATGGGCCTATCTAGACTGTCCCAGTCAACAATAATAATTAATAATTAAAAATAATATTTAAGAAGCCGCATTGACCCCTCTAGAATGTCCAGTCGCTCATAATAAATAAGAATAATACTTGAGAAGCTGCATGGTCCTTTTAGACTGTCCCAGTCAACCAATAAAAATTAATAATTAAGCCGCGTGGCCCCTCTAGATGTCCCAGTCAACCCATAATAAATAATAAATAATAATAATATTTAAGAAGAAACATGGGCCTATCTAGACAACTTCACGCCTATTCTTATCCTCAAAGCTAAAAATCTACCTCCTCGTTGCTTTACGTTGCGCCCTCTTCAACATATCTATGTCTTTTTTAATAAGGGTGCTAAAATTGTAGACAATATTCAAATACTGGCCTAACATATCTATTATACGACATTATACAAAAATAATATATATAATTAGTCTGACTCTGGCATTAATTTTCAATTTTTAACCCTAGGCCCTAGCTCTGGGTTCAAAATCTTACAATGGAAACAATGAAACAGCAGCACTAAAGAATGTTACAGACTTACGGGTTACAATGCCAATAGTTTGTTGAAAATTGAAAAAAAAACATATTAAAAACTTCCTAATATATATAGTTTTATTTTAATTTTTTTATTTCTATTGAAGTTAAATTACTTAAATATACAAAAAAATAAAAAATAATTAAAAAAATATAAAAAAATCAAAAAAATAAAAAAAATAAAAAAAATCATGATTTATTTATAAAAAATCAAGTAAAAAAATCAATTGATTTTTTTAATTTGATTTTTTTCGTGCCATCCCTGGTTATATATGTGAGAATGCATGCAATTAAAAATATAAGTAAATATAAATATATTATTAAAACAACATAAACTAAGGAACATGTACACCTCTCACGACGACAGTTAGCAGACTAAAAGCTCAAATACACAACAAGAGACACCTATCGGCGGAAGATCATACTACTTTTAGTTTGGACGGTAGATTCAAATTCTCGGATATTTTGGGTAGCACTTCATATATACAGTTTCATGCTAGAATATATTTATGAATATATAAATGCAAGTATTCCAATGTAAATTAGGTACTTAATGATGCTTACATTTATATATGTTACATTAACATTTATATACACAAGAATGTGATAACCTATGAATTTAATAATTAAAAGAATATAAGAATAAAATCTTCAGCGTGTTATCTATAGATGAAACTAAAAAAAAAAAGAAATACTTTTATATTTGATTTAGATAATATACTGTATTTCATTTAATTTTTGTAATGTTCACGCACACAAATATCTATCTATCTATCTATCTATCTATCTATCTATCTATCTATCTATCTATCTATCTATCTATCTATCTATCTATCTATCTATCTATCTATCTATCTATGTATGTATGTATGTATGTATGTATGTATGTATGTATGTATGTATGTATGTATGTATGTATGTATGTATGTATGTATGTATGTATGTATGTATGTATGTATGTATGTATGTATGTATGTATGTATGTATGTATGTATGTATGTATGTATGTATGTATGTATGTATGTATGTATGTCCTTATCTATCTATCTATCTATCTATCTATCTATCTATCTATCTATCTATCTATCTATCTATCTATCTATCTATCTATCTATCTATCTATCTATCTATCTATATATATATATATATATATATATATATATATATATATATATATATATATATATATATATATATATATATATATATATATATATATATATATATATATCATATCATATCATCACTCAGCTTATTTCCCGAGATTGGGTGCAGGTACGTCACATGCTCTTGAAACAGAAAAGTATTAGTAAAATATGACGCAAGTCGGAAAGAAAGCCCAGCCTTACCGTCCCTTTTATACTCCCAAGCGAGAACCCGTCGCAGTCATAAAAATCAACCCAAGGCTTCACGAGAGTTCTACAGACCATCACCGTGGCATCTCGTCATTGTAGGATTCATCCCTTGTACAAGATGTGCCACATATATGCCCCCTCATAAAACCTACATCATTCACTTTTATTAGGCACCTTTCTTCTCACCTCTGCCAAAATCACATTCCTCTCCACCAGGCATTTCTTTACTGACTTAATCCACTTTTCTTCGGTGTCCCAGCCGGTCGATTCCCAGCACACTCACCACTACATATCCGCTTAACCAACCGACTGTCATCCATCCTTTCCACATGATAAACCATCTCAATGTATTTTCATTTATTGTCTCATTTGCTATTTTCTTCACACCACACAACTCTCTAATGCGTTGTTTATTCCTTATTTTATCAATTCTTCTCACACCCAACACGCCCCTAGGATTGTCCATCTGAGCACATTGTACTTTAGATTTATACCTTTTGTTCCATACCATAGTTTCACTACTATACATTAAGAAGTAACAACCTACCTTCATGGAAGACCCTAGCGCACTTAACACTTAGTCCCTTCACATCCACAAATGATTTAATTGCA
>JABUQX010039793.1:0-2500 GCA_015478945.1 Trachelipus rathkii | reverse complement strand
GAGGAGACCAACCACTCAGTGTGGTGTACGTTGAAATCCCCTAAATAGAGGATCTCAGCCATTTGGATGTGGAAAGAGTAACCAGTCTCATGAGAAGTAGTAAGATAGTAAAAAAAAAAACGTGGAAAATTTTCTTTCTTTCGCTGGATTGATTCTAGGTTCAAAGAGATTTAATTAAGTAGGTAGGGGAGAAACGATTTTTAGCCACAGCACACATCGAAATTAGGAGATTCAGATTCTCGAGAAGAGAGAGAGAGTGTTTTATATATATATATATATATATATATATATATATATATTATATATATATTATATATACTAGTATATATATAATATATATATAAATTAACTATATATAATATATATATATATATAATAATATATATATCATCATGCATCATCATCTTATCATCTATTATCATCACACCTTCCTTTTCCCAAGGCTTTAGCAGTAAGGTGCGTAACATGCACTGGCAAACGAAAAAGTAGTTAGAATAATATGACACAAATCGAAAAGAAAGCCCTGCCTTACCGCCACCTTTATTCCTCATAATGAGAACTCGTCGCAGTCAGAAAATCCACCCTAGAGCTTCATAGGACCGCGACAGACCCTCTTTATGGTATCTCGTCAATGTAGAGTTCGTCCCTTGGTCCAGGTGGGCCACAACTATACTCCTCACAAAACCCGGCTATTCACTCCTATTATGCACCTTTCTTCTCACCTCTGCCAAAATCACATTTTTCTCCTCCGGACATTCCTTTACTGACTCAATCCACTTTGTTTCAATCTCGCAGCCGGTCGCATTCCAGCACACTCCCACGATACATCTGCTTAACCAAACGACAATCAGTCCATCCTTTCCACATGACAAAACCATCTCAACGTACTTTCATTTATTCTATCATTTACCCCTTTCTTTAAACCACGCAACTTTCCAATACGGTCATTCCTTATTTATCAATTCTTCTTAATACTGTCCATCTGAACAAATTGTACTTTAGATCTATGCCATAGTCTCACTACTATATATTAACACAGGTAACAACATAACCTCATGTAAGACCCTAGCTCATTCAAGACTTAGTCCCTTCATATCCACCAAGGATTTAATTGAACCAGCCACCTTTCTGCCATTCACAACTTTCCTACTACAATCTGCATCATCCATTCCCTTTTCATCCAATATATATCCAAAATATTTAAATTCAGACGCTTGTGCCAGGTGCTCACCATCTAGCATAACTTCACACCAAGAACTGTCCTCACTCGTAACAATAACCTTACCCATATCTACATTTTCTTTCAAACCCCTCCTTTTACACACCCTGCCAAATCTCTCTACCAATCCTCTCAAGCTCTTTTAAGATTTGAAACACAAAGCAAAATCATCTGCATTTAATAGGTAGGGCACCTCCACTCTTTTCTATTCTCCAACATTCTAACACATCCTCTGCCACCCCTACCTTTAATTCTTTCATAACCCCATCTATATACAAATTGAATAACCAAGGAGACATAACACATCCCTGCCCTACTCTTCTGTTAATTTAAACTAATTACTTTCCACTCCATTTATTTTTACAAACGCTTCACTAGCGTCATACATACTTTTGATTTCATTTGATAGCCTATCACCAACACCATATATCACTAACACCTGCCATAGAGCTTCCTTATTAATCCTATCATACACCTGTAGGAAATCCATAAAGCTTAAATACAATTTATTCTTTCTTTCTCTCATTTTCTCAATCTTTTGTTTCAATATAAAGATTTGATCCACGCATCCTCTGCCACATTTAAACGCACCTTGTTCTTCACCAACTGTTTTTCAGTCACTCAACGCACACTTTCGACCAAAATAACAGGATATATCTTCCCTACAACACTCACTAAACTAATTCCTCTATTATTCCTACAGTTACCCTTATCCCCTTTACCCTTATATAAGGGTGCTATTACTGCTCTCCTCCAATCCCTCGGAAACCATATACTCTCTCCATAAACGCTTTGTAACACGACTTCCAAATCCAATCAATTCCCCATTCTCTCCTCCGTTCTTGTCATTTCACCTGTATTTCACTCTATATCTGCAGAAGATTTACCATTACTTTCAACTTTCATACACTACTACCCACAATGATCTCCTTCCTCCACTTACTAATGACCTCGTCCCCAAAATACCTATTCCTTCTTGCACCATTAAACCACACACATTCACCATCAACCCTTCATTACTTTTTACATATTATGCAGATTTTTCGAATTACGCAGGTTTTTGATATATATATATATATATATAACATAATATATATATATATTAATATATACTATAACACTATATACTACCAAACGTTATAGCACGAGTTAATAATGTATACACCCCAACACTATATGATATTAACATATATACTAAAATATATAATACTAAAATATATATATATTATATACTATATAATATATACTATATATATTTATATATATATATATATGTCTCTT
>JABUQX010039792.1:0-25111 GCA_015478945.1 Trachelipus rathkii | reverse complement strand
TATATGATTTACTAATAATATACTATATAATATTAGCATATATAAGTAATATGTGAGGCTTCGTAAGTATATATAGATATATAATGAGATATCTTAATAATGAGTAGAATGATTTAGTGTGAGACGGTAAAGTACTATCATTTTTTCATAATAAGGAGATGCAAGTTACCTATGAAAATGAACGTATAGTATATAAATAGAAGATTCATATAGAGACAATTAAAAAGTACGACGCAACAAAAATTATTGAATAAGAAAAGGATAATACTGACTCACCCTATATATCTCAACCCTAGTATATTAATATATATAAGAGAGAGAGAGGCGTGTGTAGGATTTGCATATATTATAAAATATAAAAAAACAATGAATTTAATAAAAATCTTAAGTTCTATCATTGGTTGGTATAAAAGTTTGATGTTTGTTGATAGGCTTTAGCAACAATAAGATCACAAAGAGCAGAAAACATATGAACATAACATAGTCTCAACATAAAACTATATTCACATGTTTATTGCGATCAGTAGCATCTGGAAAAATTATAACATTGGTGAAAAATATTTTTGCTACTATCTTCTAGCTGTGCTCTCTCTCACTCTCTCATTCTCTCTCTCTTTCTTCTCTCTCTCTAGTACAATACGTCTTTTACTAAAACCAGTATCTAAATGATCATATAGATATATTATATATATATATATTATTATAATATATATTATAATACTTATAATACCATAACGCTTATTAATATTGAAATAGTTATATTATTTTATTTCTAATAAATTAATATAATATATAAAATATATACTTATATAAAAGTATGTTATAATAATATCTACATTTGGATACTATATTGATACTCACGTAAATAACATGGATTCCTTACCCCAGAACCGTAGGTAGTTGTATATAAGATAGTGTGAGTGTGGAGACCAATATGAGTTGCAGTCACAATAGATAGTGTTACTCGCGATAGGGTTCGGATAGATTTAGCTGGAGTGTGAGCTGCTAAACACACAATGTATTGGTACCGTTACGGTGTACGTGACCGTCAGGGGGTAGTGTAAGTTTGGAGTTATTGTCTCTAATCCGAGGTAGTTATGATCTACCCTGCATCACATGGGTTACTTATAGTAGTCGTAAGTGGCCTGCGTCATCACTCTGGAAGAACTGATAGCACTCTTTTACCCCAGCCTGAGGAATGTCTCTGGACAGTGTGATCCGTTGGTATTTCTACCCATAGGGCCTTTCGTGATCTATGCCCCACCCTATATATAAACTTCTAGGGTTCAAAACAAATGGTATGTTTGTCTAGTGAGCACCCAAGAGTTTGTTTTGGCGCAGCGCGCTGTCTCTGGTTTATCCTCCGACCATTTCACGATGGGTATTTCTCTCACGGACCTTGACTTTTTTAGAGCCTTGTTATACTTCTCTTGTGGACCTTGTGTGAGGTTTCTTGGACGCCCCCCTTGCGAGTAAAAGCTAGGTGCGATCGCATAAGCACACCTCCAAACGCGCTGATATAAGTCTTCACACCACCCCCCTCCCCTTATTTTTGACTCGCCTATTAGGAGGCTCTATGTGCGCCGGCTCTTTTGTTGATGGTTGTTGTGCCATTGATATGTATTTTCAGAATTGGAGATAATTTTGGACGTCACCGACTTGATGTAAGTTCGGGCGCATATGCTTTGACTAGCACATTATCTAAGGGGCTTTGATTAGATGTGAGCCATTCTTAGAGATCTTGATCATACGTCGTTTACGCCTAGTAAGAGTTTTAGTCACTAACATTCTGCATGGTTAGTAATATCGGCTTTCACAGATTTAAGCCCACTGTCATAAGAGAAATGTCGCACTCTGGTTACGCTCATTAAGCTACGAATCTTAATCAATTGAGCACATCTACCAGTATAACCTGCCACCCCCATTAAGCTCCTCTTCGGATATGGCGGCACGGTAACTAGCGTGACAAGGCCCTACACATAGGTCATGCTCACATAACTCTACGCCTTTGGAGTCGTGTACTAACCTTCTCTCGTCTCACTGGGTGGCCGCCGTCGGATATTCTAGCCACGCCTTCCGAGGTGACAGGAGGTAAGCACCAAATCCTATCTACGTCACACACAAGACAGCACTACAACCATCATCTCTAGCCACACACACACACCGTCCGGCGTGCTCTTGAGCCGTCTCAAATAGTAGATGTGTTTACTTCGAGTGAGCATAATGCCAAGTCGTACACTCCATTCTGAGATTGTGCCGTGGTTAGTGTCTAAGTGGTATACTACTATATGTAGCTAAGGCCTATTCTCAGAGTGAGCAGGTATAATTTATGATTCCCAGAGTCGTCGATACGCACATATATTTGTATACACTATTAACACCCTGGTGAGGCTAGTGTTATCACATTAGCCAGTACTGTATTATAGTATAATCTATGCAATGAATGTATTATACTAGTGACCGTTGTGTAGGCTGATCTTCGATAATGCACTGCAATAGTATAATAATATACCTTAGTGATATATATTTATAGATATATAGTAATTAATAATAATATTACTATATATAGTAGGGTTCATTATATATATACCTTTGATGCACCCTGGTCTGACAACGGTGTTATACAGCGCATCGGGCACGACCTCTAACTCACTACATGCTCATCCACCCCGAGGCGAACTACTCAAATGAGCGATCACACATGCTACACGAGTGCTTATCCATTGCGATTATATTTCTGTCGGCGTCAGCCCTTCATGCCTTGCTCAAATTTCTGATGTTGAATCCTCTCTACGCACAAATCCTCGGTTCACACACAGGCGCCTCGTATTATGACCATCAGCTCTTTTGTTCTTTTGCTCTCATCTTTGGACTGGCTTGCGATCTTTGAGGATGGGTCAACTTTGTGAGTGGTACCCTCTAACGTTTGAGATGGCGGCACCTGCATACATTTGATGACTCATTCTTTTGATCTATAACGTCATCTTCTCGTGTTTCGATACTTTGAATGCTCACACCGTGAGTTTCTTGAGTGAAGCCACTCTAGCATTAATTGTATGTCAGTTACCATTGATTTGATGTAATCTTACACTCAGCTACTCATTTGATGGTGTGTCCCACATCACCTCCTCACAAGGTAGAAGGTTCCATTGCGATCTATGAAGTATTCCATTTAGATTGTGTCTATGGAATCTAGCACCCAGGACTCTGTATCATGAGGTGCCAGTTTAATGTTCCTAGTTATCCAGGCTCCCCACTTCTCAGTTCTTCCTCCTAGCCTCATGTAGTGGTTACGTGCCAAGATGGGTCGCTCTCAGTGATTGATATAATAGTGTCTATATATGCACGAATAAGGAGAATACTACAGCTCGGTGACGGAGTGCGCGCCCACATAAGTGCCAAGTGTGCTGCAGCCAATTTCTCTAGAGGGTGGTTACATTACTTACACTGATACTGTCGTCTGTGTTGGTGTGGAGTTTGTAATTACGCCTATGAAATTAATTTGAGGGTGCCACTATCTTCCCCAGTTTTCTATGGCAGATGCTGAGAGTGTGTCTCATTTCTCTTTCAAAAGTCCGGTTTTTCGTGAGGCTCGTGATGACTTTTAGATAGACGCGACCATAATGATATGTGGGGTGTCTACCCTAGGTAATTTATAAGTATAGCATGGAATCGTAAATTGGGTGTATATTTCAAATGATTGGCTTTAGGGATTTGCTTACCTACTATGTAGGTATAGTCTTATTTTATTCATAACACTTTTTATAGAGATTTTCAACTTAATAATTATTTTATTATAAAAATATATGCAAAGAATATTATTATCTAATAAAATATTTGCTATATTCATAGATTATTTAAAATATAGTTTAAATGTTACACTCTGTATATATAATTATAATTGCATTTATTTATATTATTTATTATATATATATATTATTAATATTTATATATATATCATATATATATATGTTATTTAACTACTGCTTTTTATTCAATTATAATTTTTTACTGCTTAAATAACTACTCGTACATAACAACAAAAGTCTTAACATTTCTTAACAAATGAATCGATTTTTTCCTGACCCCTAGGTATTATATTAATATCAGTAAATCTCTAGAGGTTGTATACATTATGAGCAATACAAAGTGGGAATATGTTAATAGCCTTCTGTTTTTACTGCTATTTACTTCTATATAATATTCATTAATGTTATGATTAATCTACATTTGTTTGTTTATACTAATATATATTATTAACATTCTCCACTAATATTCCTATATAAGAGAACACTTGAAAAATCTAGTAAAATCAATAAAATAGAGGGGGTGTTACATAGCAAATCTTTTTTGCTTATTAGTATGCAGTTCATTGTTTATTGATTTTCTCTCGAATGTAACCTTCATAATAATATATCCTGTTACCTTTAATTAATTAAATAGGTCAAATCCATTAATAATTTCATGTATTAACATTACGAGTCATGAAACCGCCTTTTGGTGAATTATATAATTTTTTGTATAATCAATTATTTATTATAATTTAATAATTATGCTTTTTTTTAATCCGCATTTTTCTTATAATTTTATTTTTTATTAATTATTTACTATACACATTATTATTATATTATTGCGTGAAACTTAGTGTTTTTTTGTTCTGTCTTTAGTTAATTATTATTTTAAACATAACCACACACACATACACACCACCACACATCACACCTAACACACACACACACACACACAACACACGCACACGCACGCTCAGCGCACACACACACACACACCCTAGTTTTAAAATACTATATTAAATAAGTTCAATATGTGAGCTTCATTCCATTTTGGTATAACGTGTTGGTTTCTTTTAAATACAATTTTCATGAGCTGTAATATAATCGTTAAGTTATTAACTTACATTTATATTTAACTCATATATCATTATTATAATAATATTATTTCAATAGTTTCATAAAACTTTATCTATAATTAATTATAATCAATCATTATCTTTGAAACAAAGAATATATTATTTATTAATCTGATGTTACTCTTGAATGATTCTATGAAATCTCAACGATTTAACAGCTTTAAACATAGTTTATTACTAAAAATTTATAGAAAATTATAATTTAAAATAACTATATTTATTTTATATCGGAATATTGAATCTATAAAGCGTTGGAAAGTAGCTCTATCAAGGCAAGCCCCCTATAGCAAGCCTCATCTACTACCAAGTCTATGCCACGTTTTTGTTCTATTGTAATAATATCTAGATTATTACAATTCAATCTCACTTTAGCCATGTAATTAAGATATAATAAAATAATCACAATAAATAAGTTTTATTACCTATGCTATAGATACATATACATGTATTTATTATATTAAAATCATTGGTCTTTTCCTTGGTCCTGGTTTTGATGATCACTAATTATTCATTTTACATTTCTTATATTATTTTCATCAATGTTAACTAAAAATTATTCAAAGTTTTTTAAATAATCGATTTTCCTTTATTATTATTATTATATTATATAATTATGTATTATTATTGAGTTATATTATTATTATTATTTATTTATTATTTTATTTTAATATCTATGTGCAATTGACAATCCAGCGCAGTGAAAGATTGATAAAACACAACAACGACGCCACTCCTTTACAGATACGAAACTGACCTCATTCTGTAAAATGTGTTTTGAAATAACTACTTTAGGCCTTAAATTAGGATAATATACTTTTTGTACCCCGGGGCGATTTAGGCTAATTCAAGTTTGTCAAAAAATATATTTCAAACTGATTACCTCTTTCTGTAGAATATTTTGAGTAGAAAATAACTCCGTTAGGCCTACAATGTTAGGCCTAAATTTAGGATAAAAGCCTTTTTGTACCCCGAAGGCTTGATTTAAGACCTAGAATACCAGGTCCATTCAAAACTTATTCATAAATTCTAGAATTCATTGTTATTATTATGTGTTTATATTAAAATAATATTTCAAACATGAAATAACATTGACTATTTTTTTTTTCATAAAGATCCTTTAAGCGAGTAAGAAGGAAATGCTTTCCTTTCTTGATGATTTGGATGGAGAGTAATTACTTCTATATATCTTTCATAATATGAATCGCGACATGATTTGATTAATCGAAGTAATTATATATTTTTATCTTAGCTCTTTTGTTAATAATTCTGGATGATGATAAAAAACATGTTTATTTAACAATATTCCGAAGCCTTACCTGAGTGATGGTGAATGAAAAATTAGATATTCTTAAGTTCTTTTAAACTTGTTAATATGAGATGTGTAATTAGTATTATTATCTATTTAGATCACCTAAACTTCATTTTAAAATTACATAATCTCGTATATTAGCTGTTAGCAGTGCTAAAGTATATACTGAATTTGTATTAAAAGTAAATATATATATAATATATATATAATCTATGTTTTATTTTTTACTCATAAGTTAATAATATCAATTTATTATAAAAATATTTATAAAAAATGATTCGATAAATGTAACTATAAAAATTATTTCAAAGTATTTATACCTATAGTGATTCGTACTTTTTCTGACTCACTTTATTTTAAATTATTACGGTCAATGATATAAATATAGAATTAATGGATTTACTCTACTTAATATGTGCAGCACTTATTGTTTCCTCACTTCTTTCACTCTCACTTACTCTACTAGTACATTGATCCAAAATCACCAGAGCTAGCTCTCACGACGAACAGCGACACACACGCGCACACTCCTCTACCACCAGTTTCACTCACGAAATCTCGACCTCCTCCTCTAGTCACCTAATGCTATTGATACATCAACAACTAACTATCTTTTAGTCACTTCAATTGTGTAGGTTTCAGCTTCTCTCTCTCACGTCACACGAGTGTTTCGAGCGCAAATTTGTTGCCCTCTCAAATGTTCAGTCATAAAATAATTTATATATTTTAGAAATAAAGTTCTGATATCTCATATATCTGGTGAACTGTGAGCAACAAGAATATTATACACTAAAAGCCATAGGAAAAGCTTGAACAAGTTGATAATATGATGAACCTTATACGGGGTTCTATGTGTAGCCGTAATAAACTTTTAGTGTGAGTAGGTACACGGGCTGATTAAGCCTTATACCAGGTTCATACAAGGAGTGAATTAAAGATATCCTCAGAAGTTACCAGCACATAGTAGGACATGCGAGAGAGTACACAATGCTCTTCTTATATTCTTTTGGGACTTATTTGTGTTTTGCATTTAAATATATTTTTAGCTGAAACATGCTGGATTGGTAAGATCCTTTAAGCAGCTAAGGAAGAAATGTTTACCTTTCTTGTGAATGTCTGGAGTAATCCTTACCTCTAATGACCGCGCATGGTGATTGGTCGAGGAATTAATTTTTAATCGCTTTTTGCCTTTTAGGGTTATGTAAAAACTATGTTTATTTTCATATCCTAGCCTAAGCTTTGTTTTATTTTAACTATTGTATAGTTAAGCTTCAAAGAACTTTTATAATTTTATATACATTTTCTCTTAACATCCATGTAAATATTTATTTAAGAAAGAAAAAATAAGAAGTATAAAAACTTTACTAATAAATTAGAAATTTAATAATCACTAATCTTACAATAATTTATTTATATACATATATATATATATATATATATATATATATATATATATAATAATATATATATATATATATATATACTATATAAATAATATATATAATATTATATATATATATATATATATATATATAAATTATATATATTATTTCAAATTTATGTATTTTTAATGAAAAAACAAAACAATTTATAGCATCATAGAGATAGTCGTATAGTCTTCATCATTTTAAATATATAATTTGGCCAAGAATGAAATACTCTATGAGGTCAAAATATACATAAAAGCAAATTTTAGATCTTCTTCTCTACATATACTATTCTCATAAATCAATATATGTATTGATTTTAATGCGGACTTAATATTTAATATATATATTAATAATATTAACTACCCATCTTAAAATAAATATTTACTATTAGTCAAATAATATGTCATTTGCTACCTACCTATCTGTGTATACTTGATTCATACACACAAGTTCTTCAAATATACTTTACTATCTTCTCTACGATATTTAAGTTTAAGAATAGTACTTATAGAAATATAGAGACAACAAGTATGTGAGAGTATATCACCATAATGAGAGCGTTACGGCCGCTAGCTGAATCTCTACATAAAAACATAGTATTTATTATTAGCATATCCGTAGAGGCGATCACTTAGACCTGCAATAAAAATTTTTTTATCGCACATATAGTGTTTGATAAAGTAAGAATATAAGTACTGACAGAGATTCTACATGTACTGTACTTAGATTAAACTATAGTGGTATGCACCGATCACAATGAAAGAAAGTCCTGTCGATAGGCCATCACTTGTCGATGCGACGAGTTTTATAAAGAGTAAGTAATATTCTTGTGAATATATAGATTATGAAGATATATTTCATATCGATATTCATATTGACATGAAAGTATATAACATGTAGTAGAATTTATTTATGTTTTTATAGATATTATTTTGTATTTTAAACATATATAAGGTTATATCTTTCACCCCTGCACAGGCAGTAAACGGGAAGTATAACATTCGCCTACGGACCTCCTAAAGCAATATCTCCTAGTCGTGGTGCGTTTAGGCCTGAAGATCTCGCAACTCAGTCCATTGACTCGAGGTAGGTTCAATACGGCTGGTGTGCAATCTCGAGATTCATCTCCAGGTTAATATATTTCTAATACACTCTCCCAAAACTGATTTATCGTTTTGATGTTTATTTAAAGATGCTAGGAGTAAGTAGCTTATCGTTAGGGGATGCGTGGTGCTCGCGGGAACCCCCGCCGTGTCTTTATAGTCAATATCTGTTTTTGGACAGAGTGTCTTGATGAGGGTGTCACTCTTCGGCTCTCCTTACATCACCACTTCTAGCGTGAGAGCCGATATCTACTGTCGAGAGATTCTGGGCCACCCTCACTCTACTGTATTACCCACACGTTGGCAGTTTCATTCATCTGAGAACTCACTCACAAACCTCGACTCTTTTGTCGTGTAAATACCTTGTATAAAATATATAACATGGTCGAGATAATATAATTAGAATATATATGTGTAAGCACATCTTGAAAAAATTTTAGGATAATGAGGGATTGTCTCTTTAAAATAAGACATTGATAGCTATTTGATAGACCTCATATTAAAACAATGTCTTCTATTAAGGTGTTAATTTTCTGTTTTAATGAGTTGAATCTAATGATATAATCACTAATGTGATATATATGAAGACTTATATTAACTAATGGTGCAAACAGAAACTTAGTGAAAAACACTTCATCATACTCTTAATGGTGTTAATTATTTTATTTATAAAATTTCGACTTTGTGTTAAATAACATTTTTTTTATAATTAAAATCATAATTTTAAGTAATGTAGCCTAAACCTGTTTTCCTTTAAATATTAAGCCTTATTTTCTGCTACTCCATTTATATACTTATGAGTCCTAATAAATTTTAGCTAAAGGATTTGTAAAGCGATAATAAATAATTATTGTACTCTCGTTCAGCGTTTGTTAGGGATGTAGCCATTTTTCCACTTTAAATTTTTTAAGGAGTTGAGCGTTGTCGAACGGGAAGGAGCAGCATACGGAGGATACGGCGGCGTGTATGTTCATGACTACAGAGGTCCTATGATTCAGACAGAACAATCTCTTCTGCAAGATCATCGCCGATCTTCGAATGTAAGCATCGTAGAATCTGGACGTTTAAGTCGTCAAGGAGATCAAGAACTTATACCAACTTCCGTGTATCAAGTTTCGGGGGGGTATGTAGTTCCTTCTGGCACTGGAATGGCATCACCCATTCAGTTTGACTCTCGATCAGATATTAACGCTTATCACGTAGATTTCCGAAGCTCAGATTTTACAGCGGAGCTTCCAAGAAGGTCAAGCTTGAAAAAGACAAATGAAAAATACAATCAACCTCCAAGAAGTATTTACACCCCTCTAAACAACGAAAGTCGATTAGATAAAGGTACTATTACTCACGCAAGGAAACCTCCTGATTTAACTATCGTAAATAACACTATTGCACCGGGATCTCAGATGACTTATAAAAATGTAAATACTCATGCCAACTTAAAAGCAACTTCTTCATTAATAGAGTCATCACCTCAACATTCAATATTACGACGTGGTAGTGAGCCACCAAGACCATTTACCAGATCTTCAGCTAATCTTAGAAACAGATCATTTGATGATCTCGGAGGCCACATCCAACCAGAAACCGACATTGACGCAGTTCAAAATCCTCTTGCTTCAAGAGATAACAGAGGACCGAATTGGAGGGGTAGTAGACGTGAAGAAGATAGAGAGAGTACTAGAACAATTTCAAGAGCTCACTTACGTAGAGATAGTTTCGGTGAAGTTGTTTCGAGGAGGTCACCTTCTCAAGATTCAATCGAAATGACTCGAACTAGATCATCTCCAGAAGCAGAGGAAGAAGGGTATAGACATTCCCATCCAGATACAGCGGGTGAAACTGAAGATATCTGGAGTTTTACTCCTTCATCAAGGCTTTCCCCAAGTCAAGACAGTTTGCATCGTCAAGTAAGTACAAGAGTGTCGAAACTGTCCTATATATGTTTAGCATAAGTATCGAATTTCTATACTAAAATTAATGGTAACTAAAGCAATGAGAATTTAAATTAACACCTCATAGTAGAGGACAGGGAATAATAATAATAATAATAATAATAATAATAATAATAATAATAATAATAATAATAATAATAATAATAATAATAATAATAATAATAATAATAATAATAATAATTTTTTTTTGCTATTTTGGCAGTGAAATTTTTAAAAATATTTAAATAAGAAATCATGATCTATATTTATATTTAAAACATGAATTCATTAATATTTATATGGACTGTTATTTTAATATACAGCCACAACAAACACATGCACATAAACACGCACACACACATGCATACACATACTCATATGTAGAATCATTTTTATCTCAACTAAAATGGTTTTGCGATACTTTGATAAATATATTATAATAATGACAATGACCTGAAGATTAGATAGGTTAAGTATATATATATACTAATCGTCTCACTTAGTCTCTCATCAATCTCCACCAAGTGGACTGTCTTTCGATTAAATCCATCACTCTCCTCTCACACAGTATACTTTTCTATTTTCACCTTTACGGCATCAGCCTCTACCCTTTATCTATATTCCATATACATTATACATTTTCATAGCAGAAAATCAGGCAGTTAAATTCCACTGTATATAGTTACTTTAAATTTAAACAGTAGAGTATGTAACTAAAAGATTGAGGGTCATCAAAACAGATAAGTAATACAATAAAATAAAATAAGGATTAATACTTATTTACTTTGAAATTTTTTAGTGCAACACCTCTTGGTAATAAAGTTGTAGCAATTTTTATCAATTATATTATATTATTTTTATTTTTTTAATAAATTAATTTACTATTTAAATTTATAAATATTAATTATTGTATTACTTTCAAAAAATCTTACAGAGTCCGCATATTCATTCCTCCCCCGGGTATTAATTTATTGTCTGAAAAATATAATAGTAATATATATATATTTATAGTATATATATATATATATATATATATATTATAATACCCCTTGTAGATAAAGGCCACGGGCATACACAGTACCCACCAAAGATTTTACAAATCAAGACAGAACTTTGAATCTGAAAGTCGAAATGTCTCGATGTACGTCGTTTGAAAGTTCTTCACAGGGAGTAAGAAAATTAGAAGAAAGGAGAGCATTTCAAACTTTACTAGCAGAATAAATGAAAGGATGAACATATTCGTTAGAGTCTGAGGTTAGACAGAGGTCCCATTTCAGAGGAAATAGCATAAGGCCTGAGATTTCAATAATTTACGGTGATATCATAAAAGATTAATGCAACAATTCGACTGCTAGAAATATATTGTAGAATGTAGAGAATCTGTGAGAGTAAAATAACTGAATAGATGGAAGCTAAAGGCTCTACCTTTTTAAGAACGATATTTGTGGAGCCTCCCTAGATTTGCGATTCATGCTCCTTACAAAGACAAGCGACACCGCCATACCTATTAAGTAACTAGATTCGGTGTTAAGAAATTCTGCATTGCCTCAAAACACCTTTCCTATTTAAAGCTTATATTATTACGGTAATTAAATTGAGAAATAATGCGATCTTCTCATAAAAAAAAATAAGAAGAAAGGAAATACCAGGTATATTAAACCCTGAGGAAGGTTAAAGTTGCTTATTCTCATAGATACTGTAGCTAAGTGGATTATGTCGAATAGAGAGAATACGGAATTGAAATTTTGAGGAATTGAAAACAACTGTCTTTTCTGAATCCTAGTTAAATTTAGGAAAAATATGGGAGATCAAACGATCATGGGATATTCTCCTAGCATCATCTATTTGTTGTTGTATAAAAAGTTTTTGAAATTAATCAAAGAAATTATTTGGGATGGTGTGGTCAGAATAAATAGCTAGCTGATAAGGTGATTAATTTGAAGGCCATTAATAAAAAGTAGAAATAGAGTAGAGGGTAGAACCGAACCTTTAGGAAGACCACTATTGGTGGACTTAAAGGATGAACAGTGTGATTAATTGAAGGCATTTAATGGGAAAAAAAGAGATGGAGTTGGGCTTAGAACAGAATCTTTAGGATGACCACTATTGGTGGACTTAAAAGATGAATGGTGGAGTGCGGCAACACCTTCTGTAGAACGTTGGAAAGAAAATCAGAGAAGGTTAGATAACGAAAAGAGATTTTTAGAAATCAAAGAATTATGAAAGACTCTATAGGAAATTTTCAGTATTTCTAGTGCCACAACTAAAGATCCATCGAAATGTCAGTGCCAAAAGCAAGGGACCAAGAGTCGGATAGAGGGCTCTTCTTTCACATACCAGATTCACTAAACCTTACTTTATTATTCAAATCTTTCTTTTTCAAAATATTATAATAATGGCGGTAAATCATGAAGCCTAGGAGATGGATGCCTGGGGATATGACATCCAAAATTATAGCGAGGAGATACTTTTTATATTTTAGTGCTGTAAACTGGTCAGACATGTTTTCTTATTTTTTGCAACTACCCTTCAAATGATAACTGTTATAACGGAAGGACACACTATGAGTAAGAAATTCTTATAACTAAAGCGAATTTCGCTGATATGAAAACCTACATTTCATACCTCTCTCTTCGACTAAGAGCCATAAACTTTTGCTAAACTCTGCCTGCGTTCGTGCATTTCATTGAATTCCATCTTTAAACAACAGAAATTTCCGGGATCACAAAGTCTATTTTACTTTATTCCAAGAACATCCTTCTCCTTTGAAAATTAATAGTATTTATAGCTCCTCTTATTTCGATATTCCTGATGTTTCTCTAAAATTTATAACCCTAACATTTGTTGTTCTTCATCTCTCCCTTCTCTTGTTATTTCCTTGCAATTCTACTAAATGTCAATTCAAATCTTAGTTCTCTTTTTCTTTGTTTCCTCCGATGATTTCAGGTTGCCTTATCTGCTGCTAAAGTCAAACTCTTCTCTTGATATTTTGCCTTAAATTCAACTTTTGATAATAACGATACTTTTCTATTTCTCTTGAACTCGTTTATGCAAAACAAGATAATTTCTCTTTATGATGTAATTCTGCTATTGACGGCACACTCTCCAAGTGTGCATCTGCATTGATATACTGTTTTTTTTCTGCCATCAATTCTATATTAATTCTTGTTGGAAATGTGTGCTTATTCAATCTATGCCAGAAAAGAAGAATCTTTCTCAACTTTCTAATCATGATCCTGTTGTTTACATTCTGTACTTTTCAACATATTTTGAGTTTCTCTTAAACCTAAAGATTTGTTATTAACA
The DNA here is from genome assembly GCA_015478945.1 of Trachelipus rathkii. Lineage (NCBI taxonomy): Eukaryota > Metazoa > Arthropoda > Malacostraca > Isopoda > Trachelipodidae > Trachelipus > Trachelipus rathkii. The sequence continues at coordinate 11,105 of JABUQX010039792.1, read as the reverse complement.
AATAATCTCTTTTAATCTTATTTCATACCAACAATGTGGTTTCCAGAAGCAAAGCAAGGTTAGTGATCTTCTTTCATTTTTCTCCGAATCTTGATTATCTATTCTTTGGCATTTCGGTGAACCTTTTGTTATAGCTCTGAACAAATATCTAAATCTTTTGATATTATCTATAACATCTGATCTGATTACAAAACTTATCTCTTTCTTTAGTTATCTTTTTCCTGAAACTATCTCTCTGATTTTCTTTCTTATCATTCTAAAGAAGATGTCGTTAATAGCCACCATTAATCTTTTAAAGTTACCAACATAGGTGATTCTCAAGGTTCTACTCTATCCTCTACTGACTCTACTCTCACTCTTCTTTTCATTATTAACCTTCACCTTTCACTCTATCATCTATCGACCCTTATATCGATTACTTTATCTTTCAATTATTTTTCATATATTAGAGAAACTGTCATGATCGCAAAAAGCAGGAAGCTCCCCTTAATTCAACTAAATTCTGATTTTCCTTGTTAATTGATTTGGCATGGTAAACAGTCGTTTTCATTGCCTAAAAATTAATCTTCTTATTCTATCTCTTATCTATTAAATCTTCCATGCAATTATAATATCTTCTAAAACATATAACAAACTCTTTTCGAAAATCCTTAATTGTCTTGGTATTTTCATTTCCTTTGATCTTTCTTGGAAAAAGCACATTCTTTCTCTCAATTAATAAGAATTTAAGAGGCTCTGTGTTCTGAGCCTCTTTCATAATTTGTTCATACAAACTTCATTGCTAACTCTAAATGTTGTTGACGTATAGTCTTGAATTGAGAAAGAATAGAATTTCCAGCATCGTTAAACTTATTTTAACTATTATTTTAATAATTGGATCTAGTTTTCTTCGTATCGTTTCACTATTCACTTTCAGCTGCCAAACTGTTGCATCTACATTACTCCCACTATAATTCCGCTGTTACAATGGGCACTGTTCTTCTGAATCTCTGATCTTATACGTCCTTTTTTGAAGGGAGGTCTGATCGCATTTATACAAAAAAGGAGAGGTCTGATCGTATTTATACAAAAAAGGAGAGGTCTGATCTTATTTACATAAAAAAGGAGAGGTCTGATCGTATTTATACAAAAAAGAGAGAGAACTGATCGTATTTATACAAAAAGGAGAGGTCTATTCGTATTTATATAAAAAAGGAGGTCTGATCATGTTAATACAAAAAAGAGGTGGTCTGATCGTATTTATACAAAAAAGAATAGGTCTGATCGTATTTAATTTATAAAAGCAGAACACTGGTCTTATTTATACAAATTCGGAGAGGTCTGTCGCATTCTATACGCATCAGGAACAAGATATGTGCTTCTGTCTACGCCTTATGATTATATCTAAAAAATGGTGATAGCTCACTATCGTCTGTAAAGATTAATTGTAATAAAACGGGCTGTATCGATAATAGGTTTGGACAGACATGTATGCTGTGGTGGGGGGCTCGCGTTCTTGGTGTGAAACTTTTTTGACTCTATATTGCAGAGACAAATAGGCCGCATATATAAATGATTTCTTTGAATTACATCTAAACACTGGTATCGAACATGTTCGACTATATAATTTAGATCTGAATCTACTATAAAAGGAGAGGTATTGCAGTACGTAGATTTATGCTCAAATAAAAGGAGGTAGCTTTGATCGGTCGATTATATGTCTCTACAAAAGGAAAGGTCTATCGTGTGTTACATATATAACATAATAATTAAGAGTGATCTGATTCTTTATCTGTCATGTATATCTTCAATAAAGTTAGAAGATCTGAGGCATCGTCCGTTTACACAAAAAGTGAGAGACAGTGTTGCATAGGATCGTAGTTGTGATTACAAAAAAGAGAGAGGGTTCTGACTATCTTTTAGTGATGACGCTTAAATAAAGTGCTGATCTGTCTAGGATATGCAGACGATAGTATTACACAAAAATAGGTAAGTTAAAGAGATTCTGAATCGTGTTAAATTACCATAATTAATAGGAGTAAATGATTACTGTTTTTATTTATACTCTCAAAAATGAAATGCATCTACATTAACTTTTTTTCAATATATTGTTATGCTCAAAATATGAGAATGGGTTGCTGTCGTAGTTATAACACTCAAAAAGACGAGGTTTGATTGTTTTTCTATCTTAGCAGGACGCAACGTCTTGTAAATCATTTCACTTACGTTCTGACTCGCACTCTTATATGACCTCAGAGACTCGAAATATAGTGTCATTTCAATCTGTCATAGGTTTGATTCTTATTGTAATAAAGTGTACATAGCGAAAATTAAGACATTCTTCTATTTTAGAATACAAGTCTAAGGAACCTTATACTGTGTACAAACAGCTAGAATAGGGTAAAAAATAAAAATACCGTTATTATAAATGCCGAACATTTCGAACTATGATTAATTGTAGATCTGAATCTGATGTATCTCTCTATATGAACGTATTGTTGTAGGATTTGAGAACGTGCCTTTTTGTTATAATCTATTAGAGGGTTCAAATACTTACTCTAATATATGTTAGCATATATAGTGAGATAGACTGTCGCATATTTACTCTATTTGTCTCGTATAGATATTATATATTCTATATATATATATAGTTAATATATATTACTTATATCTTATCATATATATACCTATATGATAGTATAACGAATTTCACTGGATCTGAATAAGGACTGCAGATTGTCACCCATTTGAAAGCGGAGCTATCTAGATATAAAGGTAATGTGAGAATCATTACAACAAACTTCATTTAGTAATGTCTTTATATTTCAAGTATTGCATAAACTTCTTGTTTTTCCTTCTTTTTAGAAACTATTCTCCAATTGAATATCATATATAAAATATAATATATAATATATATTATTAATTTTATACATAAAGACCATATCCATAATAATATTTTAATATATATTAGATATCTAAGAATTAAATATAATTATTATGTTTATTAAATTGATATATATCAAAGGTTTATGAATCTCTGCTTTCAATTTCACCTCAATAAATTAAAACTTATATTCATTTTAATAAAATACCTAGTCTTTTCATCTATATATGTTATATTACATGGATTCATATATATTATATACGTTATTTAATTATAGAATGTTATATTTTTTTAAAACTTATTACTATTATTATATATTTATTTAATATTATTCTATATTTTAGTATATTATTTTAATATATTATTATATATGCTTTGTAAAGTCCATATAATTACTATATTATATAATGGTATTATAAGTGCGTGTAAGTAGTTTGTCCTTTCAAATGAGTTTATTACTTATATATTTAATATTATATAAAATAATGAGAATATAAGTACATATTGAGTAATTATTAATGTTTTATGTGATAAGTAAATGAATGGATATATATATGAAACGATAAATAATTGCAATATAAATTATATACTTAATTATAGACCTTTTTTAGAGCACCTCATAAATGTAATATATGAATATTGTAGTAAATAAGAGTAATGTAGATCTAAAACAATATATTTATTATATTATATATTAAGATATGTATATATATATTATATTTCATGTAATAATTTTATCATCATATCGATATTATATATATTATATATATATTGTTATTTAAATGGGTACATTTAAATTAAAAAAATATATACTTTTAACATTACAGCAGGACCTCTAAATTGTCTTATTAAACAAAAAATACTTTAAAATTATTTTTAATTACTTATGAAAAATGTAGTTTCTATTGATCATATTTACTTTTTCTGGATTTTGGCACTAATTACACTATAAAATATAATTTCAAGTTGTTATCTAGGTATCTATACAATCAGGCAAACATTATATATACTATGAAGCTGATGTTTTTATTTATTTTATTATACAGTACGGCGTGACAGTCTACATTTATTAAAAATATTTAACATTATTTGAATAGTTAATTTAAACATTTAGTAACCAATCAAACAAAGTTGATATTAGTTATAATCAATCTACAATATAATTCAAGCCTTGTGACAGAGTAAATGCATTAGCAGCTGACCGGTGAATCGGCAATGACCAGTGAATCGGCAATGACCTTTCGCATTTATTATATATGTACTGTATATATATCAATGTTGTCAATGATCCATATTCTTGTGAGTTAGACCTGTCATTTTTATTCATTATTCATCTGACATGATAGTAATTTAATTTATGTAATATATTTCTAATATTTATATAATCTCATTTTTTTTTATAAGTATCTTAAATATTCCTAATTTATATTTAATAAATTTTTATTATTTTATTTTCTGTATTTATAATAATGTTATTTTAAGCTTTTAAGTGGGAGTTGAAAAGTTCTTTGAAATAAAAAATTCTTTATTTCGAATCAAATTTAATAAGTATGTTTATAATTTATTATTTAATATAAAATTTGACTATTATAAAAGTAATGAATATTAATTTAACTTTTCATAATTTTTTTATTTAATTTTTTCTTATTATAATTTTTTTTTAATTTTTTTTTTTTTTTAGAAATAATAAAATAATATTGTCAATTCCTAAAAATTTAGCTAGCTTCAACTGCCGTGCTGTATATATATATATATTATATATATATGTCCCAATATTAATAGATTTTAGCTATATGATATATATACTAAATATATAATGTGTTGTGATGTGTAAATATTAAATATATATTATATATGATATTATATATACTTATATTATATATATTATTCTATGTTAGTATAGTATATATATATAGTATATATTGTATTGATTATAGGAATTTATAATTTGTAATTATAGTATTTTCTGGTAGTCATCTTTTTCTGGGCATTTTTTGGGGAGACTAAAAATCTAGTAGAGTTTGAGAACGAAATTTTATTGTGGAAAAGGAAAAATAGTTCTTCAGAGTGGAGTAATTCTATCGAGTTATTAAAATCGAACGAGGCTAAAAGTTATAATTAAAATAAAGGTTTAACTTTTTGTATGCTAGTTAAGCTCAATTAGTAAACAATAAGTATCGATGTGATAGTATCGCATAACATCAAGAGTTTCATGTAACAATACTACAACTTTTTTTGAGAGCACTACAAAGTTTACTCATATAATCTTGCTGCTATGAAGGTTACTAGAATACTTTTAGAAAATCATAATTTAAATATAACACACGATGAGATCAATAATCGATAGCTTCAAAAAATATAAAACTTATTAGAAAGTAAATATATACTTTAATTCTTCATTTTAATTCCAATTTCAACTATTTACTAATATGGACACCAGAATAATTAATAGACTCTCTTATAATTTTTAGTTATTTGCTTATTAATATATATATATTATGTTGACAATAATTATATTATATTTTAAACCATATATAGATAGAATGATTTGTTATGCGATAATTTTTAGCATCCACTAATACATTAGGCATGAATACATCATATACATTTTTCGCTTATATATATATACTATATATTAGTTAAGTCAGATATGTTCAAGTCAACTAATACCCTGTAATAGTACTCTTTATCTTTATATGATATCGATTTAGAGAGCTAATTAATATAATTAATAATATATATAATAAATTTATAAATACAATTTGCTATTGTTTATACACCATATAAATAATATATATATTATTACATTTACTTTTTAAAAATGTGCATGAATCATATTATTATACTGTAATTATTTAATAATAGTATGATATAAATTATTATCGATATTTTCAAACAATATCAAACTCCCCTCGATACTATCGATTATAAAACATCGGATTTCTTAGAATAATCTACAAGTAAAGCAACAAAGCTTCAAGTTTTTAAATAAAATAAATACACTTCTTATTGAAATAATAACTTCATTACAATTTTCAAATGAATTGCCATTCCATGTATACTTATCACGATGACTAACTTTATAAAATTACTCCAATTATATCTTTATTTACATTCTAAGTATATAGCAGGTATGCTATTTTTTAGTAGCATGACTCTCTCTTTTTACATTGATTTTGAATTTTTGTTGACAAAAAGGATTACGAGAGCGCTGGTCGTGTGGCTTCACAGGAGAGCTTAGGCACTATGAGTAGCCGAGGATCTGTAGCAGGAAGTATTTTCAGTATGACCTCAGCACGTAGCGATGCTCAAGCCACCAGATGGCACTGCAGAGATGGGGTAAATTATTAATATTATTATTATTATTATTTATATTATTATTATTATTATTATTATTATTATTATTATTATTATTATTATTATTATTATTATTACTGTATCTTAAAATTTAGATTTATTGCTATTAATTTAAAAGTATAATTAATATTGTTTGTGGATGTTTCGTATGGTTTTTAAGAATATGTATATTAGTGATATATTACGTATATGATAGAGCATTATAATATTATTTTATATATTATATAATATATATATAGTATATATTAGTACTATATTATCTTTTTTAAGATAATAGTATATATATATATAAGATATATATAGTATATATATATTATATATGCACCAAAATTTAATTTTTTATAGCATGATTGTTTCTATTTGGCAATTTCGTGAGAAAAATTCTTGTATTTTTTGCTGCATTTGTTTTAATAATAATTGGTAACTTATTTATTTCTGTTTCACATTCGAACGAACGAACGAACGAACCTTTTTCCACAAACCTTTCCAACAATTTTCTTAATGGGTAAGTTTAAAAGTCCATTTTTTGTTTTATTTTAAGTGCACACTTAATTGCTTGTATGATTTAATAATATAATAGTTACAATGACAATAATGGTAGTACTCCTACTACTACTAATATTAATTATAATAAATAATTAAAATATAATATTAATAAATAATAATAATAATAATATATAAATATGTAAGATTAGTACAAATAAAGATTGACCTATGGAAAGCAAATGTGAAAATGGTCGAAGAATTTCACGTTTAATTAAATGATTATAATAGTAGTGTCCATAACGCTCAAGCATACAGAATATTACTTTTATTGAATATAAAAATAATTATAATAATAATAATAATAGTTGGATAATATTGGAATCATTCGAAATATATAATAAATAATAAGCTAATAAATGATAAAAATATAAAGGAATAAAAGTCTATTTTGATTTGATTAACCACATAATATATAATAATAGTAATGATAGTGATATAATAATAATGAATGAATAAGATAAAATCGGAACATATTCATGAATATAATAATGTGTAATAATAATGATCCATATATTCATTAATAATAATGGATAATAACATGAATATAATAATCACGGAAAGGTACTTTAACTCGAGTCAAATGATAGCCAATCTTTAACTAAATAAAAAAAAATAAAAAATAAATAAAATCAATCAATAACTAATAATAATTAGTTCTATAATAATTCTATAGCATAGAGACTCAATTTTGAAAGATTGAAATAATAATAATAATAAATAATAATCAGTCGCTCCCTAATTATTATTTAATGCTCCTTTGCAATGCTGAGCCTAAAGATTAGAAATTTTCTAAATAAATAAATGTCATTAAAATAGAGAAACATTTGATAATACTTTTAAATATAATTTATATTAATGTACTATTCATACCGTTAATTCATCGACGATTGTAAAAAATGATCATGAATAAACTTACCTAAAATACTTACTTTTTAACAATATTATATAGTTATAGGATACATAATAAATTTAAACTATAAGTAATAATGTAATTATTTATTTTCAATAATTATTTTTTAAAGTTAAGGACGTTATGTAATCTCATAATAACATATGTATGAAATGACTTAGTCTGATAGTTTGTTTGTTCATGTATATAAAATTACACGTAGTATATGTAGATGGCACAATTGAACTCGTAACCTGAATTTTACTTGAAACTGCATACATTAAGAGTGAATAAACAAAGTAAGGACATCGTGTACTAAATAATAATAAACTCATATGTATTAGATAATAATAATAATAATAATATAATATATAAGTATATATGATCCATCATGAACTCCGCATGATTGATGCAGTATTACTGTGTAAATTCTAAAATCTATAGCTGTTTTGTTGGTACTCGACTCCTCCTTCTCAGTAGATCCTGTTTGACCCGAGAGAAGCGCTGGCCCGAATATTCCTCCGAATCACGGACACGGACCTCCCGCCGGAGGTTCTTATTTAAACGGAGACCTCGGCGAATCTGCCGCTTCCACCGACGATCTTATTCATCAACCAGGAAGAGAAGGATGATCTAGAGGTAAACATCTATCAGTATTATAGCGTTATAGTAATTCGGGGTATATAGTCGGTTAGTAAGTCAGTTAAATGATATTTATTGAATATGAGTAAACTATTGAGAGTTTGGAGTCTGAGTATAAGTCAGGTATCTAGATATATATATAGTATTATAGTAATCTAGTGATATAAGTATCGTCTAATAGTTTGATATAAGTATAGAGTATCTGGTATAGTCTCTAGTGTATATAATATAATATAGTCTGTAAATATTATCTCTCCTTGACTGGCCAATATTCGCCTGACTCAAATATTGCATTCAGATTCTCATTCGCGAATAAAATATATATATATATATATTAGTTATATTTATATATACTATATGGAGTAATTTTGAATATATATGTGATAGTAGTTATAGTATATAAATTAGCTATGAAGTACGAGTTGTAAATTCTCCTTAATTAGTATTTTTATAAGCGGTAGTTATTCTATACTTAGCGGTATATGATGTAGTGTATTATAATATGTAGTAGTAACGGTATAACTAATTTCCCGCTACGGTGTGCACTCGGATACATGCAGAAGAGGCGATATACAAACGCCCAAGGGAACTTGTTGATGCAAGGTATTTAGCGACTTTTGATAGCAATGCTTCTGAGCGACTCATACGACTGAATTTCTGTTCGAGTAGAACGTTTGAGTCGATCACCTGAGAGGTCTTCACATATACAAACTTTAGATATACTGGTTAGAATGTTAGATATGAGTATTACCTTCGAGATCACTTTCCTTGAAAAATTTTAGAAGCAATTGTATAATTGCTCTCTCGGCCCAGTGTGGCATCGGAGATTACTTTCCGTTTTTCAAATCTAAAAATGACATAGCGCAAGGTATATAAATTTCTCGGGATGTTACCGTGATTGTTATCTGTCTGGAATGGAGAACGACATCTGGGTTAAAGAGCCTATCTAAGTAAGGAAACACTAGAAATTAACTAATTGGCAACGGATGATGGACGAGAAGCAAACGAGAATAAAAGTAAAGGAATTCTATCAGACTTTAAGAATGACATAGATTTACTCTGAAATTTGTATAGACATAAAGATATATGGGACGCGAAAAAAACGAAAATTTGCACACTAGGATGGACAATAGTAACCGCCAAGAAATGACAATATTGACGATCTTTCGTTCTACACGTTCAGATCTTGACTTTGAGCTGGTAGATGTAAAGAATAATCTGTATACTCTTCCAAATTATACCACTACGTCATGAAGAAATTAGTACCGACGAATGTCAGATACCGTTCGCGTCAAGAATTTCTTTTGTTTTACTCGTGCTGGCTACTTATGCTGCAGACCACTGGATCCAACTGCTCAAAACTTTGTGCTGTGTGCTGTTGTGCTGGAGATCATTGATATGGATTCGTTATTTAATGGAGAGTTGTCAAAGATGGAAACTATCTCTAGATGATTAGTACTCTGTGTGTGAAGATTCTAAGGTAGCAAATATGGTAAAGAAAAGGTCTCGGTTGCCTTTTGAACATGAATAAAATTCAGAAACTGTGCAGTCTCACTTGCATCTATACCATAGCATTAGAAAAATGAAGTGAGTCACCTTCAACATAGCAGCTCCGATTCAAGTCTTCCTCAACTAATATTTTTAATTTCGGTTTCATTTGTGCTGTTAATAATTAACACGTCGATAAACGAATAGAGCGCGTAAATAAATTAATCTTGCACTCAGTTCTCTGTATATACATGAGAGTTATCTTTAGTATCGTACCTAGAAATGGTATGCAACCGAGTTATTTTTCTACTATATTTGATCTTATATAATGTGTCAGAACTTTATATTAGTCAAAATATATTTCTCTTTTATCATTTGTGTCGGCGACACGCCCTCCAGAATAAATAAATGTCTTAGATACATCCCTTGGTTCATTCAAATCTTTTGTTTGACCAACTGGGCTGTCACTAGTGTTATAACCTCAAGTACTGTTTTAAGGAATGTGACATAAATACGTTACATCAAGATAGTAGAAATACCATCTTTGACACAATGATAGTGTAATATTTTCACTCCTTATTTCGTTGAACAAATTTCGTTCGAATCTGGTGTTGATTAGTGTTTCTCAGAGCAATGAATTAGTAATTTGGAATATACATATATGTGTTGTAGGAGCATTTTCTGGCTGTACATTGATGAAGAGTCAATATTATTCAGATACTGGTCCTTTTTTTGATTCTATTCAGAATGCTACATGAAGATTTCTCACATTCTCACATTGCCCTTTCTATTTTGCCTTTTGAATTTGATCTGATGCTCAACAACAACAATATTTGTTAATCTTTCTCTGTGTTATAATACAATGACGAGGTCCATGTCAGACGTCGAAGGATTGCTCAAGCTTCGTTATATTGTTCCCAAATTTTGAAATATTACCAAATGTTTTATCCATATATAAAAAATATTTATAAATACTCATAAATTGGAGATTTGTTGATGTGTGATATCTCTAATTATTTTCTATCCTATTTTATTTGGCATTGCTTGACAAGTTTTGCTTTGATATGATATTTGTGACTCAAAGATTTTTATAACAAGAAACATTGAAGTAACTCATTAGTAGTAATACCTCTTCTTACGCTATCTAACATTTTTGGATTTCTTCAATCCTTTTAGTGAGTTTATTATGAGAAATAGCCAAATGGAAGGAATAATGGAAGAAACATTCCCAATATTAGATAGGCAGATGGTCTATTCTTGTTATCTAAGATAAAGTTAAAAAATGAAGTTAAACTTCAGTTTTGTTAAATGTGTTGACCA
>JABUQX010039791.1:55000-69674 GCA_015478945.1 Trachelipus rathkii | reverse complement strand
GTTTTGAAAGAATGTAGATAGAGTGAGGTATTGGCTAGTGATTGAGGAGAAACGCGAAGTGAAACCATGATGGAATGGTAATCAATTGGGGAAGATCTGCAATTTATATATTAAAGCCTATAGTGTTTAGAATGAAATAGGGAAGCGAATGATGTAGAGTGGTGTAGGAAAGTATGTGGTACTAAGGAACCTAAGTCTTGAGTGCTTTAGGGTTTTGTATGAGGGTGTGTGTGTTACTGTGTTACTGTATAGTAGTGGACACTATGTTGTGGAACAAGAGGTATAGATCCTATTAGATACAATATGTCTAGCATGAGGATAAGTCTGGTGGGCGTGTTAGGTGCTGAGAAGAATTGTAAAATGAAGGAGCAAACGTGTTGTGGAGTCGCGTGGTGTGAAGAAAGACGTAATGAGAGAATAAACGTGATAATAAAATAGAAGAAAAATGTGATATTTATTTAGTTTTTATTTAATATTGGAGGATGGATCATAGTTCGGTTGGTTAAGCGGTGCTATAGTGTCGAGCTACTTGTCTGGAAATATGGCTAACTTTGGAGACAGCAAATGGATTGAGTCAGTAAGAATGTCTGAATGAAAGGAATGTGAGCTTGGCTGAGCTTGAGAATGGTGCATAACAGGAGTGAATGGCCGGGCGTGTTGGAGGGGGTTGTTGGGCAGCCCAAGGGGACTGAAGCCTAAAATTGACGAGATCACCACAGTGGGGGTCTGTCGCTTGTGTTGTGCAACCCAGGTGATTTTCAATGCACACGGGCTCGCCTTAAAGGCTAGAGGTGCTGGGGACTTTCTTGATAAGCTAATGTTGCTGGCATGATGCTTTGTGCACCCACCCCAATCTGGGGATTCAAGGAGGTGATAAATTATGTATTATTCTAATAATACTTTTTCCGTACTTAGATTATAATTTTTGTATTATGTAAAAGTAGCTAAAATCAAATAATAATTACATCCGGGATGGCAATTACTTGGGGAGGTGAACATAAACAGATTTTGGTTATTAAGATAAAGCTCATGGAGAGGACAGTTATCACCAGATTCTATGGATGGATTGACTTCCAAGGAGCGGGTACCTACTTTGGTGTTGACTGGCTTCAAGTGCTAGTTGAAAGCTTGTTTTTTCACCTTCTCGTTCTACACACTTGGTAACCTTTCCTATTCTACTTTCACTGTGATTATATATTGTAAAGTTGAGATGTTCTTTTTACAATTTTTCTTTATTTTTTTAAATTTTATTTTAAGTGATTTCCAAAAAAAATTTTTTTTTTTTTTTTTTTTTTTTTTTTTTTTTTTTTTTTTTTTTTTTTTTTTTGAAAACGTTCAAATTTAAATTGTTTTTTTCTAACCGAGTCTAATTTATTTTATGCTAACCTGAAATAATTATAATAAAAAAAGCTAAATCTAGTAGGAAGTAGTTAAAAAAATTCCCAAAAACGCATCTTAAATTTTTTTTTTTATTATTCATTATCCTTGTTTTATTTCTTATTAGTTGGAACATTTTAAACCGCAATAAATTTATTAAATCATTTTTATAAAAAAGAGTTAATGAGTATTATATAGTATATATATATATATATTATATATAGTATATATATATTATATATTATATATATCATTATATATATAATATATATATATATTATATATATATATATATATATATATATATATATATATATATCGGGAAAGACCCACAATTTGAAATGTGTTAAACTATTTTTCTGTTTATTCTAAAAAGATTTTCTTCTAAATACTATAGCTTTATTTTTATTTTATTTTTACCTTTTTCCCCTAGGTATCTTCCCCCAGAGTGTTTTGTAGTTGGTAAGACTCCGCCAAAGATATCAAGTAAAGTAGATGTATGGTCAGTTGGGGTAATTTTTTATCAGTGCCTGTATGGTAAGAAGCCTTTCGGTCATAACCAAAGTCAAGCAACGATTTTGGAAGAAAATACAATATTAAAAGCAACGGATGTTCAGTTTCCCCCAAAGCCTGTAGTTAGCAATGAAGCGAAGGTAGGTCGTTTTTTCTTTTATGTGCAGTAGTCTTTCTATTATCAGTACTAGATAGTACCAAATTTATAATGCTTTTCTATGGTGTTTCGTTTGTTTGGGATTCGATTATACATAGTGTTATCCGCTTTGTATAAAAGTTTTATCCGACTTCTCACCTAAATTTTAGCTTTGACTCAACCCTTAACCTCTCTATTTTCAACTCTACAACACAGTTGAGTACGTCTCTAGCTTTGATACCAATTTTAGCTTGGTTCGGTAGCCTGCCTCTTTTCGATTTCGAATATTATTATAAATTTCTCTAATTTAGTGTGCCAATATGTAAGTATAAAGGGATTATATAGGTAATGATTGTATAACTTATGAGCATACTGGAATGTACATGTTGCATTCAATCTTGTAATGAAACTTAAACCTAATGAAAATTTTCTATTTTTCAATCATTTACAAAACGAAAATGTCTCTTTTTTTTTTGCCTTTTATCAAAGAGGGAAAATTCTTATTTTTGCGGAACATTTCAAATCAATAACGAAACTCGTAATACTAAAACACTAATATATAATATTAATTATAACTAAATTTCTACTGTGTTTGGGCACAATTTTTGAAAATTGGCTTCAGAATGTAAGTAAACTTAAGGTAATATGTATAGAAGTACTCCGAGTACAAAATTAAAAAGCGGTATTTATTATAAGTGGTTTTGAATTGCCATTGATTTTTGAAATCGTTTTTTTTTTTTCATTTCTATCTTCAGTATGATTATCATGCGAATTCTTACTTTTTTTATTTCGATTAAGATTTGGTTGTTGGGCATGTAAAGGGGGGGGGGAGGTGGGATGTTGTGAATTGAAGTGAGGATATGTACAGAGTATGTCGGTGTGGGTTGGGTGAGTTTGATATTTGTGGGCAAGTAAGATGCTCAATTAATGGTTATATTGGAGAAAATATAAGATTTAAAACTGGCGCTAGTGTCAGTCTTGGCGCGATCAGGTTGGTACGAATATTCCATATATCTGAACACGACTTCTAATCTTACTAACGCTCTGGACCCGTCCAGACTGAGAGTTTCTTGTTTACAGAGGGGCTTTCCTTTTTCACCTAAGGGAGCCTGAGGTGGAGGCTCTGTTGTCATACCCTTGATCCTGAGAAGGAATATCTCACTGTTTCTTAGTTGCGAATAAGAACTCCTAACACCCTCCATTTGATTTCCATCCCTTGATATCGTGCCCTTTCACCACCATTTTGGCATTTGCATCTGTAAGATGGCTGTGGTGGTGATACCTCAGATTCCCACTCGAGCTGTTCACTTAATCTTACTGAAAATACATGGTTATTTTCAACCTACAAATGTATCGTACAAAGAATGTAGTCAATCATTTCGATGTCGGACGATCCTTCCCTCCTCAATGCCGTCTTCTCCCACCACAAACTTGATGAATTACAAAGACAAAGAGATTGTGGAATTTCTATTGCTTCCTTTTCAAGGCCCTCTGTCGACGACCTGGCTTGCTACTCGATCTTAGTTTCTTACTTTTTTTCTTTTTGACTTTTAAGGCAGCAGCTTTAGGCACTAGCTTCTTGCAATTTCTAGAGTTCTCGTTCTCGACGGAGTTGATCATGTCACCATTTTTTCCAGATTCTCAAAGCGCACTTCTCGCAATTCAGCAAACGATCCCCTAGAAACCCTTGTTTTCATCATTCAACTTTTTCCTATGCAGACTCCTATCACCGACAAAGTTTTGCAGTTATGTTAGATTTCCTCTTACGTGGGGGTTACGAGTAATAAGAGAGCTGATGGGGCGACATCTAAGACTAGCAACTCGTACGTCTCTCGAGAATTCCGAATGGGACCTCTCCCAGCTACCGACTATTACGCCTCCATCAAAAGTGACTTCCAGGCCTGCTGGCAAGACTGTTGGAGTGAAGATCGGCGGGGTGCTAAACTCCGTTTGATGAAACCCCTCGTGAAAAGTTGATATCTTCCTGCTCGCCTGTGCCGCCAACGGGAGGTGATACTGGCACAAATCAGAATCGGCCACACTAGTTGACGCATAGTTACTTCATGTCGAGGGTAAATCCCTCATCCTGTCCCGTTTTGCCTAGTTCATATATTTCTCCCTGTCCATCTCCCGATTGATTGTCCCTCATTGGCAGCACCATGTCATTGGTACTTTCCTGCTATAAGCTCCATTCCCTATGCAAATCGGCTCTCCAATATTCCAGCTGAATCTGCGGATTTTCGTTCGGAAGTAATATTTGCTTTCTTACGGAAACTGAATAAGATGTAACAAGTCTCTGTTGACATTACATTTCGTTATGTCTAGGTGTAGGCCCTAGTGTTGGTTTCACACTAGTATAGCCGCTTCACAGTGAGCAGTGCCTGCACCTGTGCAGAACTCAAATGTCAAACTTGGAGTGAGTGTATTCTTTCCTTTTCCTATTGAATTTATATAGGGTAAGTTTTAACACTATCGTATGACAGGTCACACTTTCATCCCTTTCCTATAATCATCTTGAGAATTCAAACATTTGTATCAAGAAGAATTTAAGTTTTTCCACGTTGTGATTTAAAAGTAAATTACCTCCATTAGGTTGGACATAAAGTTAGCACTATACCTTTTAAGGTTAACGCTCTACGCCTTGTCACTGGCATTCTTCAAGAAAGTCCTTAGGGTTTTCTCGAGATTTCGGCAAATACCGCTGGCTGGTGAGGTATATCGAGGATGTCGGGTGTTTATTCCATTGGTAACATTGGACGTCACTATTTTACTCATTTACTTCTGAGTAAGGCGAAGCTAATAGATTTTTTAAAGTTTTAACCGCAATATAGTCTGGAAAGACGGTCAGAATCTAAAGTAACAAGTGTTCAAAATGGCAACATTCTCGGAAAGTACTAGATGTGTAGAGATTCAGAGAAGACAGGAATGAGGCATCAGGGGAGTTGTGTAGTGCGCAAGTAGGGATGTTAAAGAGAGAATAATCGAGAGTACATTAGATCGTATTTGGTCATCATGGAAAAGTGGCTGTAGTCGCGTTGGTTAAGCGCATGTATAGGGTGAGTATATTTTGAATGGACTGGCTTGGAGCCGAAGAAAAGTGGCATTGAGTCATAAAGGAGGCTGAAGGAGAGGATTGTGAGTTTGCAGAGGGAGAAAGAAAGGTGTGTAACGAGGGTGCATGGCGGGGTTTTTTGAGGGGGTATGTTTGTGGCTTGGGCCAAGGCATGAACCTACATTGACGACATTGCACAGTGAGAGTTGTTAGTGTTGTGAAGCCTCAGGTCGAATTTTTGGATTGCTACGATTTCTTACTGGGGGTATAAAGGGGACTATAAGATGGTGTGTTACACACCTCACACCAATCTGGAGGGTCAAGAATAAAATAGAGAGATATATATGGTATGGTATGTATATATATTATTATCATATTTATTAATATCTATAATATAATATATATATAATATATATATATATATATATATATATATATATATATATAGAGTGATTATATTAATCTCATTCATCATCACTCCTCATCTCCTTTTTTTCCGAAGGACTGGGGGTAGGTGCTTGACATGCGATCGGAAAAAGTGAGTCAGTAGAGAACCATGACAGTCGATAAGGAAGCGCCAGCCTAACCGCCCCCTCTATGATACTTAGTGGTTCAACTCGTCGCAATCAGAAAAAACACCATAGAGCTTCACGGGACCGCGACGTGCCTTCACTGCAATAAGTCAAGTGTAAGGTTCCATCCCTGGCCCAGGTTGGACCCCCCTGGGCGAGGAACACACCATACCCCCTCACAAAATTCCACGCCATTCACTACCTATTATGCACTTTTTTTTTCTCGCCCCTGGCCAAACTCACATTTCTCCTTCAGACATTCGTTTACCGACTCAATCCACCTTTTCTTCGGTTCTCCCAGCGGTTGATTTAGTCCCTTTACATCCACTATTACATCCACTTAACCAACGACTGTCATTCATCCTTTCCACATGACCAAACCATCTCAACGTATTTTCATTTATTCTCTCAATTTACCCTTCACACACACATAAACTCTTTAATACGTTTCTTCTCATTTTATCAATTTTCAATATAAATATATATATATATTATATTATATATATAATATTTTTTTATATATATATAATTATATATACTTTTTGTACAAATAAATATTAATCTGTTGTATAATATTAAATAGATTTATGTATATACTATATATATATATATTAGAATATATATATTATAGTTATAGATATAGTCCATCCAGTTTCTATAAGCAGGTATCTTAATTTGAGTAATAAATAGCAGCATGCGTAGGCTCCAGACAGCAGCATTGGAAAAACTAATGACTGATGAACAACGTTTCGGAATACATCAGTTTCCATCATCAGGCTCAATGATAATTATGAAATAGTCACAGGAGAGAACATTTATAAAAATTAACTTAAAATTGAGCTTAGTTAAAAGATTAAACCATTTCATTTTCGAATCAATTAGCAAAATTGACATGTAATTAGTAATTATACACTTACCAAATAACATGACAAAAACACAAAATCCTCAGGACCAACACATATTAAAGTATACCGATTTATAAATGGTTAAAAGATTTTAGGTATTGAAAGTGAACTAATTTAAATTTAAGATGTGCAAATGACTAATTCAGGATAAAACACTTACCAAAGTAATTACAGCTAGGGGCTAAAAACAACACAAAAAAAGCCAGCATTAATTAACATCGGGAAAAACCTTCTGAAGACAAATCAAGAATCAAAGCAGCTGCAGCTTAAAAGGACCACACTATGATAGAGGTTTAATGTTGCATGTATAGGGATCCAAACAAGCTCATCTTCGTTGATAAATTTAGTTTGTGACATTATAGAGAAGGAAGTAAAATTAAAGGCGTGTTCATGGGTGTGAGCATGGTCACGTATAGCAGAATTCCCTGGCTTTTTGTGTTGTTTTTAGCTCCTAGCTGTAATTATTTTGGTGAGTGTTTTATTCCTAAATTAGTTCATGTTGACATCTTAATTTAAATGAGTTTCCGCTTAATTAAATAAAATCTTTTAACCATTTTATTATTTTTACGTGATAATACTTTATTCTGTGTTGGTCCTGAGGATTGTTGTGTTTTTGTCATTGCTTATTATATTTAATGTAACTTTAAAATGGACATGATTAATGATAATAATTGACACCAAATGAATAGGTTTAATTTCTTAACTATAGTTAAATTTTATTTTTATTTTTATATATTTTTTTTTGCTTGTTTCTATTTCATAATTTATCATTTGTAGCCTGATGATGGAACTGATGTATTCCGAAACGTTGTAATTTTGTTATTAAAATTTTCCCAATGCCGCTGTCTGGAGCCTTCGTTTTTTTTTCTATTCTCAAATTATATATATATATATCATAATATATATATATATATAATTATAATATATATATATATATATATAATATAGTTATATATTATATATATATATATTATATTATTTATATATATATATATATAATATATATATTTATATTCGCGAGTTCTCACGTTAAGGTTGTGGGGGGAGGGGGACTTTCTTTTCGACTTGCGCCATTTTCTACTATTTTCTGTTTCAGTGTATGCTACGGCACCTCACCACAATCTATCTTGGGGAAAGAAGGTGGACAATGATGATGATGATATATATATATATTATATTATATATATATTATATATATATATAATATGAATATATACTTATATATTATATATAAATATTCTATATATATATATATATATATATATATATTATTTTACCCATTGGTGATATGAGGCTTATCCTAGTTCTCACACGGTCACAATATAAATAGTTACTAAGTACAGTATAGCCTACTGGCTTAATGATTCCGTATTGTTGTTTTTTCTTGTTGAGTAGCTTTAGTTTTGTTTTTATTTTTAAAATATTGTATACTTGAAAAAGCTACTAATTTGGAACACCTTGGAAATAATTTTGAAATAAAAAAACAAAACATTTAAAACAGGCCAGCAGTACATTTAATATCTTAACTTATTCTTCCTCTTTTTCCTCATCTCATTGTTCTTACTATTTTAACTTTCGGTAATGCTTCCTCTTTTTTTACTTTGTAATTTACCTATCACAAACTACCCCTTTGGTCAATACATCGGCCAGTTGTAATTTACTAATGGTCCATTTAACTTTGTTCACTTGATGTTTTTCAATGTCTTGTTTTAATGTTGTAAGGCCCATTGTTATTCTTTTTGATAACTTACTGAAAGTTTTGCCATCTATCATTGCTTTCACTTCAAAATTTTCTTTACAATTTCTTTCCAAAGTTGTTGAATGAAAATAACACCCTTAATTGTTTCTCCTAGGCTAAGCGCTTCTGCTTTTATTGTTGTTTTTGCAATCCTCCTGGCTTTTTTAGATTTCCACTACACAGGGAATTTGTTCCCTTTCTTGTCTACCAAAAAAATATTATACCCCACCTGAGATTTTCCTTCATTGTCTCCCCTCAAATGGTACATCTGCATATACCTCCCAATATTTGCATAACTTGAACCTCAATGAGTTTTGCAAGACCATAGCCCTTATCCTTTTACTACTCATCAGTTTTCTCATGTCTTGTATATTACCCTCTTTATTTGAATTGCTCAAATTGCTAACTTGGAATGCCCTTTTAGCCTTCAGGTCTAGTGGTTGTGCAACCCAGTTTATTAGTCAACTAGAGATCTATATTCAGTCATGTCTTTGTTCAGATCTCTTTCTCTTATATACTTTTTACTTTCTGATACCTCATCCATTCTATATAATTAAATTGATCCAAATAACTTTTCTGTTTTACTTTTACCTCTATATATTTGAAATTTCTTTCCACCATGTTACCGACTTTTAATTTGTCCATCAATTTCTTCAT
Source organism: Trachelipus rathkii (assembly GCA_015478945.1). Taxonomy (NCBI): domain Eukaryota; kingdom Metazoa; phylum Arthropoda; class Malacostraca; order Isopoda; family Trachelipodidae; genus Trachelipus; species Trachelipus rathkii. Next base: position 60,724 of record JABUQX010039791.1, on the reverse strand, counting down.
GGTTTCCTCTATAGCACAAAATATCTACTTGACTACACATAATTCTCATTAGTTTTCCTGTTCTGTCTTTTCAATAATTGTATAGGTTTGGTTCTAACTTACTTTTCTCTCTCTCCTTTACTCCTTTACTAATTCTTCATTATTTTATTCAATCTAGCAGCATCTTTAAAACCATACACAGTTTTCTTCAACACCACAATTTTCCAATTATTAAATCTCTTGGTGGTTTAAAAGACATCTCAACCATGGTAAACCTATAAAAAAAGTTTTTACATTCTAGAATTTTGCACTCTCATCCCATATTCGCAAACACGCTAATAGACACTCAAAATTTTACTATTTCTGCACTACAAGTTTGTGCATCTTATTCCCAACCCTTCATCTCTTCTCCAAACCCATGACCAACTAACCTAGCTTTACAATCTCTTTCCTGTCTTCTATTATATTTTTTTTAGTATTATTCCGCTTGTTATTGTCTTCTGTCTTCATTATTATAGATTCTTATCCACTATTTATTTATCTTACCAAGCTGCCTTAATCTTTTCATCTTGAACCCATAGCAAAAAAAATTTTGTGAACTGCAGTGATATATCCTACACATAATTCTGGTTCAAGATTATAATTCTGTTCTATTAGCAAGTCCTTTACATTGTGCTATCACATATTTTCTACTACTTTTTCTTTCCAGCTTACTCATCTTCTTCTTCTTTTCTCCAGAATCATTACAAATTGCTCTTACCCGCAACTTCATTTTCATATATCGTTTCTTGTCCAAACTCCTGCCTCCTTATTTCCTTGATTAATATCACCCGTATTCCTCATATTCTATATCTTTTCCTTATCTTCATTTTCCTTTTCCTCACATTTCTTTTTTTTTCTACTTTGTCTCCACTTATATCTTTGTTATATGAACACGAGCTAAATCTCATATATCACTACCATTCTTGACGATTTTGGTTTTACTATTCACTCCCACTACCTTATCTGGTCCCTTCCATTCTCTTTCTCTTTTATAATATACTAAATCATTTATTAAATTTTCTTCAAATTTGTGCTTTCTTATTTTCCTGTTCATTGTTGTTTTGATTTTAGAATCTGCTTCATATTCAATTAATTTTTTCTTTTAAATTGATGGCATTCAGATTTTCACTGACAATTTTTTCTTCATTATGCATCTCCTTTCTCCCCAGTGATGAATGTTCTTCTTTAGTTAAATAAGGTAAATGGAATTTTTGCACTAACTGGTTTTGGGATTATCCTCCTCTGTTTATCAATATTCTTGATGAAACCGTCAATCTCGGTGATACTCATTTAGAAATTCCATCTTCCTCTATTAACATGATCATTTCTTTCAACAAACGTTTCACATATACCATTGCCGTGATATGGTTTTCATTTCTATATTCCCTTTTTTAATTTTTTCCATTGTGGAATTCTTTACCATTATCTGTCAAAATACAGCATTTGGCTGCAGAATCCCTAACCAATTTGCCATAATAAGTACTCATTTATAAATACTTCAAGTTTTTTATCTGTACCTCACTTGCCTGACAATATTTTGTTGCTTGATACATATTTCTCCCTTCTCTGTTTCGCTGGATTTCCTTTTTGCTTACATAAAGTACATTATTCTATCAAAGTTCTCCATTAAATTCTCCTTCTTAAATACACTATCTTGTTTCTTTAGCATGTTATCCACGGCATTCTTTTCTTTTAGATTCTCAGTCTCAAAATGGTTAATTACATCAAATGTTTTTCCAGACAAACTAAGGCATACAACTGCGGCTGGACATTTTACATCTTCACTCTCTGCTAATAACCATGCTTCTACTTTCTTTCCCCATGTTTGATATCCCTCCAACCATTTCCTCTCTCCGCTTCAAGGTCCTCTCCTTTCTCACTTCCCTTCTACTACTCATTTTTGAAGTCCTTTTGCCCAAGCTCTGCTACCACTGAAGAACATAAGTACAACAGAGCGTAGTTCTGGTCTTCAGCATCTGATAGGTTTGTAAATTTCTCTTAGGTGTTCACCTAAGGTTGTTTTTCCATCCGTGAAGCCCTTTGATGACGAGATAAATCTCTGACATGGTTTCTCTTTGTATAAATGTTTAACTGAGACCTACTGTGCTCTATCACTTTATATATCGAACCCAACGAATGATATGACTCTTCAAATTCTTACACTGTCACAATTTAAATAGTTAACAAGTACAGTATAAATCAGTACTTGCTCTTGACCTGATGATTCCTTATTATTAATTTTTTTTCTTTTGTTGATTAGCTTATTTTTTTTTTATTTTTTAAATATTGTATATTTAATATTTCTTAAAGCTACAAATTCTGAACACACTGAAATTAAAAACTAATAATAAAGTAAACTTATTTAAAATAAACCGGTAACTCATTTATTCAACTTTATCGGTACCTTTAATGTATAAATAATATATAATTTATGTATGATAGAATATAAATGAGTATAGATTGTAGAATTTATCATTAGTTTAAGCATTGTCTCTTAATACACCTTAGCAGTGTCGGTAGAAATGTTGGGAGACCGACTGCATTGGAGTAAAGCTATGCAATATCGACCCTGTCCTGGAGGTGTGGCCCCCCCTTATCACCACATTTGCCACACGACCATCACTCAGTTATTACATGTTAAGGGGTCCTCCCGTTTTCCGTTTATGTCGATCCTATACCCCCATCTTCAAAAAATCTGTTCATGTATAGATTGTCTTGCATTAACATTTATGCTGACATAGGGTTTTCTCCTCTTTAGTTCCAAACCCTTGAATAACAAGTTTACCCTCTTTTAATATTGATGATATATTTGCCTATCTCTGAGAATTACATCCTAAATAAGTTATAATATATATATAATCTTTAGTGACACCAATATTCCTTGCGTTTATGAGTAATCTCTGAGGAGGGTTTCCCGTCTTAGCACCCCCCCCCCCCCCCCCAAAAAAAAAACGTGGTGCTCCTACCAATTTGTGTATGTGTGTCTTGTATAGTTATAATAGTTCTGAGAAATGTTCTGGTTATTTATTATGAGCGAAAGATCATATATTTTTTTTTGTCGTTGTTGTTGAGTGCTATAACGTAATAATTAACTAATTTTAAAATTTTTTACTTAGTATAGTTGATTTATAATGTAGGTTGAAATGCGATTAAAATTAAACTTTTTTTTTTGTCAATATAAATGTTCATGTTTTCCTTCATTTTTTTTTATACAGCAATTTATCCGTTGTTGCCTAGCGTATCATAAAGAAGACAGGAGTGATGTCCTAACGTTGTCCTCAAATCCTTACCTCTTGCCGCCTGTTCCGAAAAGTAGCCGTCAGTCTGCCAGCAGCCAGGCCGCTGCCGCTCAAGCAGCTGCAGCTCAGCAGCAGCAGCAACAAATGCATCAACAACAGACAGGTTATGGTACCACCCCTTCTCATCAGCCCATGTTTTCCAATGCTCTTTTGGGGTCTGGGTTGCAGTCGTCTACCAGTTCATAGAAAAGATATTTTCACTGCCTCCTGAAGTAGTACATACATGAAGGAGTTCAGTGCTTTACTAATAGTGATTCGGGTCAGTTGTCGAAGTTGTAGTTTGTTATTATCATGCAAAGGATCAGATTATTGGACTTTTTCTAAATAACTGTGTTTAAAAAAAAAAATGCTGTGTCGATGGCAGCTTTCACATTATGGATTTTACTTATAGAATTCCAAGGAAATTTTTTTTTATTTTTTATTTTTTTGTCATCAAAAAAATAAAAATAATAAATAGGGTTCTGAGGGGACGTACAGAACTATACTCAAGTTTTTATTTCATTTTTTTTTAATTAGCGTCACAAAATTATTATTTTATTATTATTATTATTTATTATTATTATTATTATTATTTTAATTCATTATTATTATTATATTATTTTGTGAGTAGACTTTACTCTCTCTCCCCACCCCGCTCTTCCTCTTCCTGTTCCGCCATTGCATGGGAAGGGAGGTTGTAACCCCTCAGAATTGCTGTCATGAATATAAAAAAAAAGCTCTGCTTTTTTATTTTGGGGGTCAGGGTGGGGTGTGTATTATCATTATTATATTATATTATTATATTATTATTATTATTATTATTATAACGTGTGTCGTTGTTGATGTTGTTTTGTCTTCGTTAATTTTAATAAAAATTTTTTTTTTTTTTGCAGTTTGTATAACTATATATGAAGTTTTCAGTGCTGTATTACGGACCATCAATTTAAATACCATCTTGTTTTTGTCATTTCTATTTTAAACTGAATTGTGACGCTTGTTATATATATTTTATTATTATTATTATTATTATTATTATTATTATTATATGATTATATTAATATAGATTTTTATTATTATTATATTAATAGGCCTATGTTAATTTTAAATACATTTATGGATTGAGCAAAGTTAAAAACATTTAAAACGTTTTTTTTGTTTTTGCCAAATCAAGCGTGACGTTGACGGAGAATGTCTGTTTGAAAACATGACATTTCGAGTCTTAAACTTAAGAATTACTTTTAAAAAAAAAGAGTGAAAATTTAGTAGTTAGCTGTTGGGTTTGGTGGTCAAAATTTTAAAATACTGAAGTGTCGTATAACCGTGTCACATGACAATCGGATCTTGACTGTAGAAGAATGGAAAATGGTGGTTAGGATGGAGATAGTGGTCAGATTGATGGTTTCTTATGATATTCTGAAGTTCGGTTGGGTCAATATCGGAATTGGTGGTTAATTTTGAGCCCCTCTTTTTTTTCAGTTGTTGGTTGCGAAATTTTTTGGTAATTGGCGCAGAGTGAAGAAGAATGTAGCTATTAATTTAAATTTTTCAAGTTCAGATAAGTAATATAGATTCATATATAAATTGACCATGCTATTAATATTGAAAAGAGAAAGTTTTTCCGGGGTATTATTCAACATTTCTAAGAAATATGTTTTAAAATTGAGGGACTTTTCGTAGAAGAGAGAGTTCCAAGTGCAAGTGACGGAAGGCCTTGAGTAAGCAAAAAAAAATGGCATTTATACAGATATTAATTAAGGTAGTAGATGACTTGGCATCAGTTGACATGAGTTGGAAGTAGAGACGAATATGTAATGACAATTTAAAAAAAAAATGATAGTTCATAGTTTTAAAATAATTAGTATAGAAAATGTCACACTTTTTTTTTTAAAGCTATTAAAATTTTTCGTTTTTTCCCCCTACCGCATCCAGTTTCGTCCCCCATTGGTCCTCTGCCCCCTTTGTCCTTATCGCATCCTACCTAACTACCCCATCCCCCTTCCCTCTCTTAATTGTGATAAAAGTTTCTTCAGTAATAGTCATTATGAAGAAACAAACCTTCATAAAGGTTTTATTATTTTTATAAGTAATATCTTGGGTTTTTTATTAAAAAATATATATATATAGTCATGTAGGTTTAAAAACCCTATAAAAATAATTATTTATTATTATTATTATTATTATTATTATTATTATTGTTGTCCCATATTCATTCGTGAAATTCTGTAAATTTGTGATTTTTTTCCATATTCTTTGCAAGTGGAACCAATTTAGCTTAGAGCCGCAGAATATATATATATATATATATATATATATATATATATATATATATAATATATATATATATATATAATATAAAAATATATTATCATATATCATATATATATTATATATATATATATATATATATATATATATATATATATAT
>JABUQX010039791.1:0-50000 GCA_015478945.1 Trachelipus rathkii | reverse complement strand
TTCTTCTACAGTCAAGATCCGATTGTCATGTGACACGGTTATACGACACTTCAGTATTTTAAAATTTTGACCACCAAACCCAGCAGCTAACTACTAAATTTTCACTCTTTTTTTTAAAGTAATTCTTAAGTTTAATATTCGAAATGTTTCATGTTTCAAACAGAAACATTCTCCGTCCACGTCACACTTGATGGTGCATAAACAAAAAAACGTTTTAAATGTTTTTAATTTGCTCAATCACCATACTGCATTGGCAATATAAAAAATAGCATATTAATAATAATAATAATATAATTAATAAGTAATAATAATAATAATAATAAATAATATAATAATAAATAATAATTAGTAACAATAAAAAAAAATATAATATAACAGCGCCACAATTCATTTTAAATAGAAATGACATAAACAAGATCGTATTTAACTGATGGCCGTAATACAAGCACTGTTGAAAACTTCATAGTTAGTTATACAAACTGCAGGAAAAAAAAAAAATTACTAAATCTGTTCTAAAACTCAACATGAAGAACAATAACAACATCAACAACGACAACTAGTTAATAATTAATAAGAATAATAATTTAATAATAATAAAATAATAATAATAATAATAATAATAATAATAATATTGACACTCAATCTTGCAAAAAAGAGAGCTTTTTTAAAATTTCATTACAGAAATGTGTTGGCGATTCTTCATCGTCTATATGCATGCAATGGCGGAACAGGAAGAGGGAAGAGCGGGGGTGGGGAGTAAGATAAAATAGTGGGGGTCACAAAATAATAATAATAATAATGATAATAATAATAATAATAATAATAATAATAATAATAATAATAATAATAATAATAATTCTTGTGACGCTAATTAAAAAAAATAAATAAAAACTATGAGTAATAGTTTCTGCAGCAAGTTTTTTAAACCCTATTTTTATTTTTTATTTTTTGATGGACAAAAAAATAAAAAAAATTTCTTGGAATTCTATAAGTAAAATCCATATGTGAAAGCTGCCATCGACACAGCATTTTATTTTTAACACAGTTATTAGGAAAAAGTCCAATAATCATTAATAAAGTACTTCAAATAACTAACACAACTCGACAACTGACCCGAATCACTATTAGTAAAGCACTGAACTCCTTTCGTGTACTACTTCAGGAGGCAGTGAAAATATCTTTTCTATGAACTGGTAGAGGACTGCAACCCAGACCCCAAAAGAGCATTGGAAAACATGGGCTGATGAGAAGGGGTGGTACCATAACCTGTCTGTTGTTGATGCATTTGTTGCTGCTGCTGCTGAGCTGCAGCTGCTTGAGCGGCAGCGGCCTGGCTGCTGGCAGACTGACGGCTACTTTTCGGAACAGGCGGCAAGAGGTAAGGATTTGAGGACAACGTTAGGACATCACTCCTGTCTTCTTTATGATACGCTAGGCAACAACGGATAAATTGCTGTATAAAAAAATAAAAATAAAGAAAAACATGAAAATTTATGTTGACAAATAAAGTTTAATTTTAATCGCATTTCAACCTACATTATAAATCAACTATACTAAGTAAAAAATTTTAAAATTAGTAAAATTACGTTATAGCTACTGAATACGCCGACAAAAACAAACAAACAAAATACCAAAAATAAATGATAGCTTTCGCTCATAATAAATAACCAGAACATTTCTCAGAACTATTATAACTATACAAGACACACATACACAAATGGTAGAGCACCACGTTTTTTTTTTTTTTTGGGGGGGGGGGTGAGGGGCTAAGACGGGAAAACCCTCCTCAGAGATTACTCATAAACAGCAAGGAATATTGTGTCACTAAAGATTATATATATATTATAACTTATTTAGGATGTAATTCTCAGAGATAGGCAAATATGTCATCAATATTAAAGGAGAGTTTGGAAATGAAGAAGAGAAAAACCTATGTCAGCATAAATGTTAATGCAAGACAATCTATACATGAACAGATGATTTTTTGAAGATGGGGTATAGGATCGACATAACGGAAAACGAGAGGACCCCTTAACATGTAATAACTGAGTGATGGTCGTGTGGCAAATGTGGTGATAAGGGGGGGCACACCTCCAGGACAGGGTCGATATTGCATAGCTTTACTCCAATGCAGTCGGTCTCCCAACATTTCTGCCGACACTGCTAAGGTGTATTTACAGACAATGCTTAAACTAATGACAAGTTCTGCAATCTATACTCTTTATATTCTATCATACATAAATCATAGTTTATTTATACATTAAAGGTACTGATAAAGTTGAATAAATGAGTTACCGGTTTATTTTAAATAAGTTTACTTTATTATTAGTTTTTTAATTTCAGAATAGAAGCTTTTAAGAAATATTAAAAAAAAAAAATTTAAAAATAAAAAAAAATAAGCTAATCAAACAAAAGAAAAAAAATTAATAATAAGGAATCATCAGGTCAAGAGCAAGTTAACTGATTTATGTACTGTTACTTGTTAACGTATTTAATGTGACAGTGCTAGAATTGTAAGGTCATATCATTCGTTGGGTTCGGAATATATAAAGTGATAGAGCACAGTAGGTCTCAGTTAAACATTTATACAAAGAGAAACCATGTCAGAGATTTATCTCGTCATCAAAGGGCTTCACGGATGGAAAAACAACCTTAGGTGAACACCTAAGAGAAATTTACAAACCTATCAGATGCTGAAGACCAGAACTACGCTCTGTTGTACTTATGTTCTTGAGTGATAGCAGAGCTTGTGCAAAAGGACTTCAAAAATGAGTAGTAGAAAGGAAGTGAAAAAGCAGAGCACCTTGAAACGGAGAGAGGAAATGGTTGGAGGGATATCAAACATGGGGAAAGAAAGTAGAAGCATGGTTATTAGCAGAGAGTGAAGATGTAAAATGTCCAGCCGCAGTTGTATTCCTTAGTCTGTCTGGAAAAACACTCGATGTAATTAACCATTTTGAGACAATCCAAAAGAAAAGAATGCCGTGGATAACATGCTAAAGAAACTAGATAGTGTATTTAAGAAGGAGAATTTAATGGAGAACTTTGATAGAATAATGTACTTTATGTAAGCAAAAAGGAAATCCAGTGAAACATTTAGAGAGGGAGAAATAGTGGATCAAGCAACAATATATTGTCACACAAAATGGGTAGCAGATAAGAAATCTGAAAGTATTATAATTAATACTATTATGGAAAATTGGTTAGAGATTCTTGCAGCAAATCGCTGTATTTTGACAGATAATGGTAAAGAATTCCACAATGGAAAAAATATATGTGAAAGGTTTGTTGAAAGAAATGATCCCCATATGTGAAAGGTTTGTTGAAAGAAATGATCCCCAAGTTAATAGAGGAGGATGGAGTTTCTAAAAGAGTATCACCGAGATTGACGGTTTCAGCAATAGTTTGATAAACAGAGGAGGATATTCCACAAACCAGTTAGTGTAAAAATCCCATTTTACCTAATTTAACTAAAGAAGAACATTCATCACCGGGGAGCAAGGAGATGCATAATGAAGAAAAACTGGTCAGTGAAAATCTGAATGCCATCAATGAAAGCAAAGAAAAAATTAATTGAATATGAAGCGGATTCTAAAATCAAAACAACAATGAAGAGGAAAATAAGAAAGCACAAATTTGAAGAAAATTTAATAAATGATTTAGTATATTATAAAAGAGAAAGAGAATGGAAGGGACCAGATAAGGTAGTGGGAGTGAATGGGTAAACCATAATCGTCAAGAATGGTAGTGATTTATGAGATTTAGCTCGTGTTCATATAACAAAGATATGTGGAGACAAAGCAGAAAAAAAGAAATGTGAGGAAAAGGAAAATGAAGATAAGGAAAAGATAGAACATATGAGGAATATGAGTGATATTAATCAAGGAAATAAGGAGGCAGGAGTTTGGACAAGAAACGATATATGAAAATGAAGTTGCGGGTAAGAGCAATTTGTAATGATTCTGGAAGAAAAGAAGAAGAAGAATGAGTAGAGCTGGAAGAAAAAGTAGTAGAAAATATTGTGATAGCCACAATGTCAATGACATAAATAATGGAATTTATATTTTGAATAGAGGAACTTACAAAATAATGAAGAGATTAAGAAATTTTTTTTTCTAGGGTTTCAAGATGAAAAGATTAAGGAAGCTTTGGTAAAGATAAATAAATAGTTGGAAAAAGAATTAGTAATAAATGAAGGACAGAAGACAATAACAAGACGGATAATTACTAAAAAAAATATATAGAAGACAGGAAAGAGATTTGTAAAGCTAGGTTAAGTTGGGTTCAGGGTTGGAGAAGAGATTGAAGGGTTGGGAAATAGCATGCACAAACGTAGTGCAGAAATAGTAAATTTGATTGTCTTTAATGTGCTTGCGAATATGGACGAGAAGATGCAAAATTCTAGAAGTAAAAACATTTTTTTTATAGGGAGACACATTAGTTGAGATGTCTTTTAAACCACCAAGAGATTTAATAATTGGAAAATTGTGGTGTTGAAGAAAACTGTGTATGGTTTAAAGGATGCTGCGAAAGCTTGATACATAAAGGTGAAGAAATTAGTAAATGAGTAAGAAGAGAAAAGTAAATTAGAACCAAACCTATACTATTGAAAAGACAGAACAGGAAAACTAATGAGAATTATGTGTAGTCAAGTAGATATTTTGTGCTATAGAGGAAACCATGAAGAAATTGATGGACAAATTAAAAGTCGGTAACATGGTGGAAAGAAATTTCAAATATATAGAGGTAAAAGTAAAACAGAAAAGTTATTTGGATCAATTTAATTATATAGAATGGATGAAGGTATCAGAAGGTAGAAAGTATATACAAGAAAGAGATTTGAACAAAGAAATGACAATGTAAATCTACAGTTGGTCAAATAAATTTGGTGACACAACACACTAGGCTTCAAATGGCATTCTAAGTTAGCAAATTAAGAAAGTCAAATAAACAGGGTACTACACAGTACACAAGAAATGATAAAATTGATAAAAGTAGTAAAAATATTGAAAAGTAATAACGTAATGATAAAATTATAGAGACTAGTTAAACAAATAGTGGAAGGTATATGTGGATGCATCATTTGAGGGAGATAATGAAGGTAAATCTCAAGTACGGAATACTATTTTTTTTGTAGACGAACAAGGAAAGAAATTGTGTGTGGTGGAAATTCAGAAAGGTCAGGAAGATTGCTTAATCAACAATAGAAGCAGAAGTACTTAGTCTAAGAGAAGCAATTGAGGACGTTATTATGTTCTTTCAAGAACTTTGGAAAGAAATAGTTGAAAATGAAAGTTTAGTATGAAAAGCTGTGACAGACCGTAAAACATTTAAGTGCGGTAAGTAATAAAAGAATAACAATGGGCCTTACAACATTAAAAGACATTGAAAAACATTCAATGAAACAAAGTTAAAGGAACCATTAGCTTAAAATTACAAAACTGGAAGACATGCCTTCACCATTGGGAGTAATAGGTAATGGAAAAAGATGAAGCATTACCGAAAGACCAGAGGAGAAGATGAGGAAAAAAAGGAAGAATAAGTTAGGATAATAGATGTACTTGCTGGCTTATTTTAATTTTTTTTTTTTTATTATTTCTCACTATTCAAGGTGCTCAAAAGTTAGCAGTAAAAGTATACATATTTTAAAATAAACAAAAGTCAATCAACAAGAAAAACAATACGGAATCATTAGCCAGGAGAGAAGTACTGGACTATACTGTGGACTGAAGTCACGGTCGATATGTCGAGAATTAGAAGCCTCATATCACTCAATGGGTAAAATATATATATATATATATATATATAATATATATAGTATTATATATATATATATATATTATATATATATATATATTATATAATATATATATATATATATAATATATATATATCATCAATCATCATCGTCATCCTCCTTTCCTATCCCTAGATTGTGGGTGAGGTGCGCAATATATAGCACGGCAAACAGAATAGTAGTAGAACAGTAGAAGTCGAAAAGAAAGTCCCCCTCTTTACAGCCTTTAAGTGAGAACTCGCCGATATATATTATATATATATAATATATATATATATATATATATTAATATTATATATATATATATATACTATATATATATATATATATATATTATATTATATATATTATATATATATATATATAATATATATTATAATTTGAGATGAAAAAGCAGCACGAAAGCTCCAGACAGCGGCATTGGAAAACTTTAATGACAAAATTACCAACGTTCGAATACACAGTTCCACATCATCAGGCTACAAATGAGTAAATTATGAAATAGAAACAGCAAAAAAAATATATAAAATAAAAATAAAAATTTAACTAAAGTTAAGAAATCAAAGATAATCATTTGTATCAATTATTAAGCATATAACATGTCATTATTAAATTACATTAAAATAAATAAATAATGACAAAAACACAAAATCCACAGGACCAACACAGAGTCAGAATCTTATCGTTAAATAATAACGGTTAAAAAAGATTTATTTTATTAAAGGCGAAGCTCATTTAAATTTAAGATGTGCAAATGACTAATTTAGGATAAAACACTCACCAAAAATAATTACAGCTAGGAGCTAAAACAACACAAAAAAGCCAGTATCAGTTGGCCCACGTCACCATCCCCAAGCCCAAAATCACGCCTTTAATATATACAACTTCTCTATGACGGTGATAACCACCAGCCTTCCAGGAACCTCAACATTTATTGCATCCCATATTACTTGCCCAAATTAATTAAAACCTTCTATCAATAGTTGACAGTGGTCCTTTTAAGCGCAAGCTGCTTTGCTCTTGATTTGTCTTCAGAAGCGTTTTTTCCCGTGTTAATTACATTGCTGGAGCTTTTTTGTGTTGTTTTTAGCCCCTAGCTGTATTTATTTTGGTGAGTGTTTTATCCAATTAGTCATTTGCACATCTTAAATTTAAATGAGTTTCCCTTTAATAAATAAAATCTTTTAACCATTTTATTTACGTTTTATAATATAATTCTGTGTTTGGTCCTGAGCCTCATCTGGCAGCTACCATCTACTAATTTATTTATTTAATGTATTTAATAAATCCCTCTTCCTCTCCCCTCTGATCTTGACAAGATATTTTCCCTAATTATTTATTTATTACGTAATTTTTATTTTTATTTTTTATATATTGTTTTTGCTTGTTTCTATTTCATAATTTATCATTTGTAGCCTGATGATGGAAACTATGTAGTTCCAAAACGTTGTAATTTTGTCATTAAATATTTCAATGCCGCTGTCTGAGCCTTCGTGCTGCTATTTTTATTTCTTCAAATTAAATTACCCCTTAAAAAACTGGATTGGGACTATATATATAATATATATATATATATATTATTATATATATTATATATAATATATATATTCATATATATAATATATATAATATTATTATATATATATATATATATATATAATATAGTATATATATATAATATATATATATATTATATTTTATATATATATATATTATATAATATATTATTAAAAAATTGATAAAAAGACAATGAACCATATTAAAGAGTCATGTGGTGTGATGGGTAAATGAGAGATAAATGAAATTACGTTGAGATGGTTTGTTCATGGGAAAGGGATGAATGTGGACAGTCGGTGGGTTAAGAGTGCGATGTATAGTGTGAGTGTGTTGGAAATCAACCGGACTGGAGACCGAAGAAAAAGTGGATTGAGTCGGTAAACGAAAGTCTGAAGGGGAGAAATGTGAGTTGGCAGAAGCGAGAAAAAAAGTCATAATTAGGAGTGAGAATGGCGGGATTTTGTGAGGGGGTATGGTTGTGTATATGACCTAGCTGGTTGTGAACCTGGCCAGGGGATGAACCGTTACATTGACAAGATGCAATGTGAGGAACGTCGCGGTTCCCGTGAAGCTCTATAGGGTGGATTTCTGACTGCGCCGAGTTATCACTAATAGGTAGAGAGGGGCGGTAAGGCTGGGCTTTCTTTTCGACTGTCATGTTCTTCTACTACTACTTTTTTCCGATGCATGTCAGCACCTTACCCCCAGTCTTCGGAAAAAAAAAAAAAGGAAGAATGAGGATGGATGATGATGATGATGATGATATATTATATATATTATATAATATATATAATATATATATTATATATATATATATATATATATATATATATATTAATTATATATATATATAATATATATATATATATATATATATATATATTATTTCTTTATCCTCATCTCCCCAGATTGGGTGTGAGGTGTGTAGCATACACAGGAACATGACGCAAGTCCCCTTTATACCCCCAGTAAGAAATCGTAGAAATCAGAAAAATCGACCTTGAGGCTCAGAGACTGCGATGGACCCTCACTGTGCCATCTCGTCATGTAGGGTTCATGCCCTGGGCAAAGCCCATAACATACCCCTCAAAAAACCCCGCCCATTCACTCCATGTTACGCACCTTTCTTACTCGCCTCTGCCTAACTTAAATTCCTCTCCTCCAGGCCTTATTTTATTGACTCAATCCACTTTTTCTTCGGCCTCCAAGCCAGTCGATTCAAAACATACTCACCACTATACATGCGCTTAACCAACCGACTATCAGCCATCCTTTCCATATGACCAAAAACCATCTCAATGACTTCTCGATTTATTCTCTCATGTTTACTCCCTACGTCGCACTACACAACTCCTAATGCGCTCAATTCCTGATCTTAATTAATTCTTCTCCACCTAGCACGCCTCTAAGATTGTCCATCTGAACACTTTTTACTTTAGATCTACACTCTTATTCCAGACTATAGTTCTCACTACTACACTTTTATATATAATTATATATATATATATATATATATATATATATGATATATATATATATATATATATATATATATATATATATATTTATATATATATATATATATATCTTAGATCTATACCTTTTATTCCAGACCATAGTCTCACTACTCTATATATATATAGTGATAGGGTGAAGTAGGTCTCAGGTAAACATTATATAATGAGAAAACGTGTCAAAGGTTTATGCCATTATGAAATGACTTCACAGATGGAACAACAATCTAAGGTGAGAACCGAAGACAAATTTATAAACCTATCAGAGGCTGTAGATGAAAACTATACTTTGTTGTACGTGTTCTTCAGCTACTATAAATATTAATATATAAACTATTATTATTTCAGGTCAAGAATAAACTGAGTAATCCTAAAGCCTCTTCGATTCTGCATCTTTATCATGGCACAACAAGCGGTCTGCTCAACATGGAATAATGGACGAACATCTTAGCAATATTGCGTGGAAACTCTTAAGAAATAATGGATGTTGACAATCCTGACACTTGCGAAAAGAAAAAAAATCAAATCAAATCTGGAATAAGGATGAAGAAGACACCAGCACAGAGAAATAAAACCAGATAAATCTTGACAAAGAATTCAAGTCATGTAGTTAAAACCAATATTATGACATTGATGAGGGAATCAATGATCAACACGATATATTTTTTTGACAAAGAAGAGATATTATCTGAGGAAATACCGATAGGGGGCTAGGCAAATGAAGGAGTAATTTCCCTAGAAATTAGGCAACCATGCGTCAAACTAGTGTGGCCGATTCGGAGTCATCTCAATATCACATTCCGTTGTCGGCACAGGCAAACCGGGAGACCACCTTTCACGTGGGGTTTCACTGAACGGAATTTAGCAATACCGCACATCTCCACTCTAACAGCTTTACCAGCAGGTCATGAAACCACTTTTGATGGGGCCGGAGTAATCAGATGCGGGGAGAAGTCCCATTCGGAGTTCTCGAGGGAAGTGCACGCTGCTGGATTTACGGGTGGCCGCCGCCTGAAAAGCTGCCCCATCAGCTCTCTCATTACCCGCAACCCCCACGTGAGAGGGAACCCAACAACAGAACTACAAAACTTTCATCGGGAATAGAGTCTGCACAGGAAACGTTGAGCGATAGAAACAAAGGGGTTCCTAGGGGATCGTTGCCGAATTGCGAGAAGTGCGCTCTGAGAATCCGAAAAAATAGTGACATGGTCAGCTCCGTTGAGAACGAGAACACTAAAAATCGCAAGAAGCAGTGCAGTCAGGAAATATAACCGATGCTCCCACACAGTATTGTCTTGGAGCCATCAGGAAATATAATTGATGCTCCCACACAATCTTTTGTCTTTGAGCCATCGACTCACCTGGTGGGAAGAGAACAATGGATTGAGGAGGGAAGGATGGTCGGACATCGAAAATGACTACATCTTTGTACATACCTTTGTGGGTGGATGTAACCAAGGTTCGGTGTAATTTTCATAAGATTAAGGTGAAACAGCTCGGAGTGGGATCTGGAGGTATTCAAACACATCAGCCACCACAGATGCAAATGGCCAAAATGGTGGGCGAAAGGCCACTATATCAAGGATGGAAATCAGAATGGAGGGTGTAGGAGTTCTTATTCGGAAGTACAGAGAACACATGAGATATTCCCTTCTCAGGGACAAAGGTATAACAACAGCCTCCACCTCCAGGCTCTCCTTAGGTGAAGAAAGGAAAGCCCCTCTCGTAAAACAAAAACCCTCGTCTTGGACGGGGTCCAGAAGGCGTAAGTAAGATTTAGAAGTCTGTCAATATATGGAATATTCGTATCCAACCTTGATCTCGCCAAGACTACATAGAGCCAGTTTAACACAATTTTTTTTAATCCAAATAACCATTAATTGAGCATCTTAACTTGCCCACAAATATAAAATACAAAATAGAATAATTGTACATATATTACTCTCAATTACCAACCATCCACCCCTCCCCCCCCTTTCATGCCCAAACTACCAAATTCTTAATGAAATAAAAAAGTTAAGAATTCGATATCTCATATTAAATAGAAATGAAAAAAAAAAAAACATTTCAAAAATTCAAAGGCAATTCAAAACCACTTATAATAAATACCGCTTTTAATTTTGTACTCGGTAGTACTTCTATTAAATTACCTTAGTTTACTTCATTCTGAACAATATTTAAAAATTGTGCCCAAACACAGTAGAAATTTATTATAATATAATATTATATATAGTTTTTATATTACGAGGTTTCGTTATTGATATTTGGAAAAATTATTAACTAATTTTGTGCACTACTTAACTTTGATAAAAGGAAAAAAAAAAAGAGAGATCATGTTTGTAAATGAGTAAAAATAAAATGTGCATTAGGTTTAAGTTTCATTACAGATTGAATTGCCAACATGTACATTCAGTATGCTCATAAGTTAATAAAATCATTACCCTTATATAAATCCTTTATATTACTATATTGACACTATTTAAGAATTATAATAATAATTGAAATCAAAAGAGGAGGTACCGAGACCAAGCTAAAATTGGTATCAAAGCTAGAGACGTACTCAACTGTGTTGTAGAGTTGAAAATAGAGAGGTTAAGGGTTGAGTCAAAGCTAAAATTTAGGTGAGAAGTCGGAAAATTTTATAAAAGGGATACACATTCGTTAATCAGAATCCCAAACAAAAACGACAACCATAAAAAATATAAATTTGGTAACTATCTAGTACTATTAATGCAAAATACTGCACATAAAAGAAAAAACGACCTACCTTCGCTTCATTGCTAACTACAGGCTTTGGGGGAAACTGAACATCCGTTGCTTTTAATATTGTATTTTCTTCCAAAATCGTTGCTTGACTTTGGTTATGACCGAAAGGCTTCTTACCATACAGGCACTGATAAAAAATTACCCCAACTGACCATACATCTACTTTACTTGATATCTTTGGCGGAGTCTTACCAACTACAAAACACTCTGGGGGAAGATACCTAGGGGAAAAAGGTAAAAATAAAATAAAAATAAAGCTATAGTATTTAGGTATCCTATTATTAACAGGAAAATCATATGTACGCGCGTCTTCGGATTGTGGAGTCCTTTTCCGATACTATTTATATATATATATATATATATATATATATATATATATATATATATATATATATATATATATATATATATATATATATATATATATATATATATATATATATATATATATTATATATATAATATATAAATATCTTGATTTAAATGATATTTAATAGATTAATATACCATTTAAATGTTTCAATTGTATTTATGTGATTTGTAATAATAATAATAAAAAAAAGAATTTAAATTTGCAAAATTTAGCATGAATTTTCTGGTAACCACCCTGTGCTAGCTAATTTAGCTTTTTTTATCATAATTTTTTGCTTTGTTTATTTTTTAAATGATGTTCAGAAAAAAAATTTTGTTTTTTTTATTCGTTTAAAAAAAAAAAAAAAAAAAAAAAAAAAAAAAAAAAAAAAAAAAAAAAAAAAAAAAAAAAAAAAAAAAATTTTTTTTTGAAATCACTTAAAATACAATTTAAACAAATAAAGAAAAAAAATCGTACAAAAACATTCAACTTTAACAAATATATAACAGGGAAGGTATAATAGGAAAGGTTCCAAGTTGTAGAAGCAGAAGGGTTAAAAAGAGTTTCAACTAGCACTCTGAAGCGAGGCTTACCAGTAGGTACCCGCTCCTTGGGATGTCAAATCCATCCCATAATCTGGGTGATAACTGTCTTCATCCATGACTTTACTTAAACCAAAATCTGTTATTTTCACCTCCCCCAATATATTGCCATCTCGGAGTAAAATATTACCTGTACAAAAAAAAATATTAATAAGGTTTTATTCCACATAATAATAATAATAATAATACTAATAATTTTATCACCTTCCCTTGAGGCCCCAGATTGGGGTGTGTGGTGCACAAGATACACCAGAAAGTTTAGTTTAAGTCAAAAGGAAAGTCTCCCACACCTAACCTTTAAGTGCGAGCCCGTCGCATTGAAAAATCCACCCTAGGGGTTCACAACACAACGACAGACCCCCCACAGTGGTATCTCGTCAATTTAGGGATCATAGCTTGGGGCTGGCCCATAAACATACCCCCCTCACAATATATTCACTCCTATTATGCACCATTCTCGTCTCTGCCAAGCTCACACTTCTTTCAATCAGACATTCCTTTACTGACTCAATCCACTTTTTCTTGTCTCCAAGTTAGCCAATTTCCAGCATACTCGACACTATACATCTGCTTAACCAACTGACTATCATCCATCCTCTCCATATGGCTAAGCCATCTTAATACATATTTATCCACTTTGAAATTAATACACGGTTATTCTTTTCATTACGGTCTTTTCTTCACACCACCGCGACTCCACAAACGTTTTATTCTTCAATTTTATCAATTCTTCTCACACCTTAACACGCCCCAAAGATTATCCATCATCTGAACAGACTACTATAAGATCATATACCTCTTTTTCCACAACATAGTTTCACTACTATACAGTAACACAGGTAACACAACCTACCCTCATACAAAACCCTAACAAATTTAAGACTTAGTTCCTTAGTATCCACAACTTTCCTACTACACTCTACATCATTCGTTCCCTTTTCATCTAACATATAAGCTTAATATATAAATTCAGATACTTCTCCCAATTGATTACCATCCATCATGGTTTCACTTCGCGTTTTCATCAATCCACTACCAATACCTACTCTGTATCTACATTACTTTTCAAACCCTCTACAATCTCTCGAACAACTTTCTTCAATGATTCACGTCACACAAACCAAACATCAGCGACATATAATAAGCAGGAACCTCCCACTCTCTCTGCAGCCTAAAAATAATAAAAAATAATAAAGCTATACCTGGCTTTAAATCATAATGAATAATAGGAGGTTTAATTTCATTGAGATATTTTAACGCGGAGACTATTTGCATTACGACAGATCTTGCTTCCCTTTCAGGGATTGTTTTGTGCTGCAAAGAGACATACAAAATTTAAATAATACTAAGATTATCATGCTTACCTTCTTCAAAATAATTTGGAGAAGATATTGCAAGACTAATGAAGTTTCTAAAACTATTTAAGATTTACCTTAGAATGATAATATAAACTTTTTAAACCTAATAGTCCTATCTTTTATAGCCTAAGTTAAATAATAATAAAGATCATTTTGAGAGAAAGCCTATCCACTTCAAATGTCACTCCAAGCTCTTTTATTCCATCACCAAGAGTACCAGGAGAGAGAACCACTACCTGTTTGAGGTAGAAATCAAGATCATGACCGTCGCAGTACTCCAACACAGTACAGAAGCTGTTGGCGTCAATCTCAAAAACATCGTAAAGCTTGACGATCCGTGGGTGGTTCAACTTCTTCTGGATATTGTATTCCCTAATAGCGTGTCTGCAGAGAAAGGATAAAGGGGTTGGGAAGGAAAAGAATCAATTAAAACGCAACTAAAAATTACGATTATTACTTAACAGCCTTATAACATAACACATTATGAATAATACCAACTTTATTAAAATATATAAATTAATATTTAAAATATATAAATATATATTTATTTTAACTACATATAATATAGAGGAAGGGAAGTAGCGCTCCTGAAGCGATGAGATTACCTCCCGCTGGGCATATGGGAGTGTAAGACACATCCCATTACACTCTAGTGCCCAATGGTTTGCCCTTCCTGCGCTCGCATCCCTAATCTCTTACACAGGAGTAGACTCTCCATATCACATACAGACTATAAAAACCCACTACTTACTATTACAGACATCTTTTTCATATAACCCCCTAACTTCCATACCATAAGTGAGAGCTCGTTGCAGTCAAAAAAAAAAATCCACCCTAGGGCTTCCCGAGACTGCAACGGACTCACACTATGATATCGCGTCAATGTAGAGATTTCATTCCTTGGACCAGACAGTCCATAACCATATCCCCTCACAAAACCCCTGATATTCACTCCTATTAAGCACCTTTCTTTTCGCCTCTGCCACACTCATATTCCTTTCTATCAGACATTCTTTTACCGACTCAATCCACTTTTTCTTCGGTCTTACCATCGGGCGTTTACCAGCATTTACCAATACATATATTAGCATAAGCAACCGACTCTTCCATCCTTTACACATGTCCAAAACCATCTTTATACACTCGTTTATTTTCTCTTTTACGCCCTTCTTCACACCACACAACTCGCTAACACGTTCATTCCTCATTTTATCAATTCTTCTTACACCTAACACACCCCTAAGATTGTTCCTCTGAACAGATTGCACCTTAGATCTATACCTCTTATTCAACACCATAGTTTCACAACTCCTTAACACAGGTAACAACATACCCTCATGTAAAACCCTAGCACACTCCAGACTTATTCCCTCTGTATTCACCAAAAATCTAATTGCACCAGCCACCATCTTACAATTCACAACTCTGCTACTACACACTGCATCATCCGTTCTATTTTCATCCAACACACATACTAAATATTTAAATTTAGATACTTGTTCCAATTCCTCCCCATCATATAACATGACTTCACACCGAAGACTCTCCTCGCTCACTACAGCAACCTTATTCTTATCTGCATTTATTTTCAAACCCGTCAATTTACACACCCTGGCAAATCACTCTACCAATCCTCCCAAACTTCAGATTTGCCACAAAAAAACAAATCATTCACATACAATAAGCAGGGCACCCTCCACTCTCTTCCATTCTTCATCAGTCTAACACCTTCCCCTACCTCTAATTCTTTCAATACCCCATCCATATATAAATTAAATAGCCAAATAGACAACATCTCAATCTCACTCCACTATTAATATTAAACCATTTACTTTCAACTCTATTAATTCTTATACGCACTTCACGATCGCCATATATGCTTTTGATTCCATTCAAAACCAACCTCCACCACCATATATGACAAACACTAGCGCTGCCCACATTAGCTTCCCTATTAATCCTGTCATACGCATGTTGCAAGGCCATAAAACAAATACAATTTATTCTCTTCACATCATTTTCTCATTCATTTGTTTCAATGCGAAAATCTGATCCACACATCAACCACCACTTCTATATGCACCCTGTTCTTCGTCAATCAGTCCCTCAGTCACTCGACGCACTCTTTCAATAAAAATACCAGTATAAAAACATCTTTTTCCCAAAACAAAAGACAAAAAAAAGGGGGTGCCCCCCCAAATAATACTTATTCTTCCCATATAGTTCCTACAGTTCCCCATATCCTCCTTACCCTTATATAAGGGTACTACTATTGCTGCTCTCCCCCAATCCTTCGGAACTATACCCTCCATAAACGCTTTATTACAAAACATCCATATTCAGTCAACCACAATCTCACATACATTCTTGATAATTTCACCGGTAATTTCATCTACACCTACAGATTTACCATTCTTTAACTATCCCACTCTATCTATTACCCTACTAATTGCCTCATCCTCAAAATAGCTATTTCTTTTTACACCATCAAACCCCCACACACTCACTATCACCTCTTCATTACCAATATTTTATGCGGATTTTCGAAGTATTCCCTCCACACTCTCCTCACATCCATCTCATCATGGTCACGAAAGTATGATCCCTATTCATCATTCTAAGAAGATTCCCTTTATTCTCTTTCGTACTTCCTTCCAGAAGAACTTATTCCCTTGTAAATCCCCATTTTCATCTTCCTTTAAAACTGTTCATTTACCTCTTTTTAGCTCATATGTACCCAACTTTCAGTCTTCCTTTTATCCTTCTTATATATTTCCGTACACCTTTCTTAGGTATAGATCTAAGGTGCAATCTGTTCAGATGGATTATCTTAGGTGTGAAAAGAATTGAATGAATCGAATTGAATGAATGAATGAAATTGAATGAAAGGAATGAGCGTATCAGGGAGCTGTGTGGTGTGACGAATGACGTGAATGAGAGAATAAATGAGTGTGTATTAAGGTGGTTTTGTAATGTCGAAGGGATGAATAATAATGGGTTGGTTAAGCGGGTGCATTGTGATGAGTGTGCTTGGAAGCCACCGGTTAGGAGACCAAAGAAAAAGCGAATCGAGTCGGTAAAAGTGTTTGAAGGAAAAGAGTATGAATTTAGCGCAAGTGAGAAGAATGGTACATAATACGGAAGGACACTACCATAACGGTATGGTTTTGTGAAGGCTGTGTTATGGGATTGGCCCAGGAAGGTGAACCCGACATTGACGAGGTGTCACAATGGATAACTGTCAAGGCGTGTGAAACTTCAGAGAGGATTTTGGATGTGACAGTCTCATTGCACTTTAGAGTATGAGGGGGGGGGGGGCCTTCTTCGACTTAGGTCATGATCTTCTACTTAACTCTTACTGTTGCAGTTCTGAGAAACCAAGGGACAGCTGATGATGTTGAATGAAAAGGGAACTGATGATGCAGATTGTAGTAGGAGAGTTGTGAATGGTGGTAGCAAGGTGCCAGGGGACTAAATCTTTTGTGTGCTATGGTTTTGAACAAAAGTGCATGTTGTTACCAGTGTTAGTAGTGAAACTATTTTGTAAAATAAAAGGAATAGTTGATTGGTTAAGAGATTCTATAGTGGCGAGTGTGTTGGGAAGCAACCTGCTGGGAGTCCGAAGAAAAAGTGGAAGAGTCGGTAATACAGTTGGTTCAAGTTAGAGGAATCATGTATAACAGGGGTGAATATCGTGGTTTTGTAAGAGGGCCCTGGTTATGGGACTAACCCATGGAATGAACCCCGACACTAGGGTGGAACTTTGGCTACGCCGGACTCGCGCTTAAGGGTACGAGATGGTATGGGGGAATTAGTGGCTTTCTTTGTCAGTTTAGGTCGATGTCCTTCTACTAAACAATTCTGTTTCAGCATATGTTTGCGTAAACTATCCCCAGACTCTGGGTAGCCGAGGGGGAGGTTGAAAGATAGATAAATAGAGATACATAGATAATTATACTTACTTTATATAATTGGCCTTCTTGTCATCTTTCCAGTCTTTGTTCAACTGATGCACTTTACATGCCACGTACCTCTGTTCCTTTAAATCAAAGGCCTATAGAAGAAAAATATATTAAGAGAATGCACATATGCCCCATAATAATAATAATAATAATAATAATAATAATAATAATAATAATAATAATAATAATAATAAAATTATTATTTTTGATGAGGGAAATGTATGGGCAGAATTCTTCGCATCATCACTAGACAATCTACTATATAATAATCTTTTGCCAGTATCAGCAAAAAAAGTAAAAGGAACCACTCCTAATAAACTACAAACACAAAGAGCCGAAGTTAAATTAAATTTAAATTTAAAGTTGTTAAATTATAATGAATTTAATAAGTAAACCAAAATTATATTCTTTTTTTATAACATTAAATTTTTAAAAGTTTTTTAACAGTATTGATATAATTAAGTAGTAAATACCTTGTGGACCTCAGAGAAACCTCCTTTGCCTAGGAGCATCAGTAGCAAATACCGATCATTTAAAACCGGGTGATTATTAAATCTGAAAACAGAAAATAGTACAAAATAAAACAAAAACGAATAATAATTGCAAAATTTAACATTTATAAATACCCAATTTTTAAGTAAAGTTATTTTCAGACTCCCCCAACATACTTCACAAAATTTAAAATTTAAAGATTCAAAGAAGGTATGCAACTAGAGAGAGTTCAAACGACCATTGTATGTTGTTAAGGAGAGTGTTAAAAGAGTTCAATGACAAGAAAGAGAGATTGGAGAGAGTCATTAAGAGCAAAGGTGTTCTTGAAATGAAAAGCCATGGATTCAATTCTTGAAAGAAAAATTGAAACAGTGAGATCACCAGAGACATATGATGGATACTTCACACTACAAGGTAAGCAACTGGATGGTGTGAAGAAGTTTTAAAAGTCTTCCCTCACCTCGAAAAAAGAACCACTACTAATAATAGACCCCAAGGATAAATGATGAATGTTTATAACTGCTGAGAGAGAGTGACCGGAAAAAAACAACAACAACAAAAGATTCATTGAAAAGTCTATGAGCAAAGAAACAAGTCAGAGAGAGAAAGGCAAGATCACCTGTAGAATTCTTTATGTAAGCCATATTAGCAATTAGTTATAAAATTAAAAGATTTAAGAAGTTCGCAAATCTTCCACTTTGATACGAAAACTATGAAAAGAACAAAGGTTAAAGAAATAGGAAAACAGAGGGTTCAGAGTAGTTTCCCCCTTTCACAGCACACTCTGAGTAAGTCTGCACTTTCAAAAAGAAGGAAATGTCAAAAGTTGAGTGGTAAAGATGAAGTAGCTTTCCAAAGCAGGGTGTAAGTTTAAGAAAAAGTTTTAAGAACCACAAGAATTATAGAGTCAGGTTAGGACCTTATCCCTTCAGAGAATTTCTTAGAACTAAGCTCAAAGAAATCACATCTTAAAAGAAATTACAATGCTCTTCATGAATGAGTTGGGGTGGAAGTGGAGGAGAAGAAAGAAGAACCGAACTAAAAAACATCTAATCAAATGTGAAATTAGAGACAAAGGTTTGACTGAAAAGTTCAACTTTATTAGAAGCTAGAAGGTAAAACAGAAATGGTGTTCTTGGAAAAAAACAAGGAGGAAATGACGAAGAAGCAAAATTAAATAATTTAATTGGACAATAAATCTCAATTTTTAGCAATGATAGAAAAGCAGGAAGAGAAGATTAAAAATATTGTTTTTCTACAGAGATTAGTTTTTGGTGTTACAAGGAATAGATTTTGCACAATTAAGCAATAAAATATAATTAACAAGAATTTCTGAAGTTGGCAGATCCCAAATACCAAATCGTTTCCATGCCCATTGCAGGGACCATATCTGTAGGAAGATTTGAGGATATAGAGAAGAATAATGAAATGAAAAAGCAATAGGAGGAAATAGTTTAAAAGTACAACAAAAAGGATTACAAATTGCAAAATAATCTAGCAGGTAAGAGTTCAACTCGAAGACGATGAGGGATATGGGTAAAGAACTGACATTAATTACTAATGGTTATGGATTGATAAAGGATAGGTAAAGTTCACCTGTTGTATCTTGAGAACTAGAGGAAAGATATAAACATTAAAATAATAACTTCAAAGAAAGAAAAAAAGATTAAGAAACATCAATTTAGTCATAGATTGGCAAGAGGATCAAAGTCATAAGGTAGAAAATTAGAAGACTTAATCAAGTACCATGAGAACAACATATGGTAACATCCAACTTTGAATGTAAATTGAGGACGAAGGCAGTACGAGAGAACATAATAAAGTTTCCTGTTGGAGTGCTCAAACAACTGGTTTGACGTGGAAATTAGAATAAAAGGTAGTGAAGCGAATGCTGTTGATATTACTGGAGAAAGAAGACTGTGCACTGGGGCAAGCACCATTTCCATAAACCACTAACTTCCATGCGATCGTGGGGAGGAGTAAACGGGGTGCAATTTTGGGGTAACCCCACTATGGGATATATATATATTAAAAAATTGATAAAATGTGTGTGTATGTATATGCTATATATATATATATGCTATAGTATATTATATATATTGGTGAATATAAAGGTAGTGTGTTGTGTGTGATGGGTGGACTTATGCCTAGAAAGCACTCCAATGTGTATGGCTTGGCAGGGAGAACCATGGAAATATATTATGTCAGTGAGAAGCAAGAGATGAACCATTGGCCTCTGAAGTGCAGGAAATGTTCCAATCTAACTAATGCTTCGTATATATATATATATATATATATATATATATATATATATATATATATATATATATATATATATATATATATATATATATATACCTATATATATATATATATATATACTATATATGAACATTCGGGGCTATAAAATGTATAACAAACAAAAATTTAAGTCTTCATCTTCACTGTTTCAAGTAAATAATCATCATCATTCTCCGACTTCGCCTTTAAAATTCTATGACCATAATAAACTTTGCTTCAGTCATTTTTAATCGATTTCAAAAAATCAAATGCTACTACAGCAACCAATAATAATATAATAATAATAATAATAATAATAATAATACAACTATATCGCGTATACGCATAAACTGGCAGTACTATGTTAGGCCTTCACGCTACTCTCAAAACATAATAATAATAAAGTATAATAATAATAATAATCAATAATAATAATAATAAAAATAATAATAATAATAATAAGAACATGAAATAAGTATATAAAAATGACTAAAATTAGCCAACCAATAATAATAACAATCCACCTCCTTCCTTTCCCAGATTGGGGTGAGGGGTGGTATGCTTTTGAAGCAGAAAAAGTAGAAGGAGGACGTAAGTCGAACGTAAGGACCCCTTACCATCCCCTTGAGTGAGCGCTCGACGCATTAAAAAAACACCATAGGTTCACAAGACTACGACAGACCCCACTTGTGGTATCTCATTAATGTGGGTTCATTCCCGCTTGGCTAAGCCCACAACCACTTTCCACTGCCCAAAACCCTCCATTACTTTCCCATTCAACTGCCCTTTCACCTTGACTCACGTTCTCTGCTTCAGTCACCTTCCCTTTACTGACACCGATCGCATTTTGTCTTCGTTTTTAACTGATTATGTTACAGCTTACTCATATATATAACAGCTTAACACGACTATCGTACATGCCACTTTCATTAAGCCATCTCGATAACTCTCAGTTTCTTTTCTGGGTAACATTTCTTCACCTTTCCCCTTGGCTTCTATGGTTCATTTCCTCATTTTATTCAACTACTCCCTGTCTTACGCGCTAAAAGATTTTAAAAATCCATACGAGCACATTTGCACATGAATCCCATGCCTCTTATTTCACGGGGACATGAGTTTCACTACTGGCATGTTTCAGATGCTTTCAAACTTTACCCCACAGCCTTACAAAAGTAAAAATAATAAATAATACAATAATAAGCAGCAATATACTTTCTTTATCAACTGCCTGAATTGGGTCCTGTACTGACAAATCTTCACCATTGGGGACCAGTTCTAGGAGGGTTGCGGGCAACACACCTCGAAACCAGAACAGTTAACAGGTGTAAATAAGTATGGGAGAAGTCCACCTTAAACCACTAGCCCGTCTGCCGGCAAAAAAATCACCAGGGCTTCACAACTTTTTGCAAGGAGCCCCCATAACAGAAGTAGCCATCAATGTTAGGGGTGAGGTTTATCGCTGGGTTAGATTTAATCATACCTCCCACCAAAAAACTCATCATTAACCTATCATACACCATTCTTCTAGCTTGAGCAAAATTCTATTCCTTTCTACAGTGCTTGAATTACTGTAACTTTTTCTTATATTCTCAAAGCAGGCTGTTTTTCTTTCATTCACCACCCTACCATCTCTTACAGCTTAACTTAAGACTATCATTCATCCGCTTTCCCAATATTAAGCCATCTTCAAATTCACTCTCAAGCCTTTCTTTACATCACACACCTCATTAACACGTTCATTTCTAACATTTTATCAATTCTTCTATCACATTCACAGTTTCGCTACTACTTGTGCACCAACAACATACCTGATGCAGAACCCTGGAGCACTCAAGACTTGGAGCTTGCTTTCACCAAAAGATTTGCGCTGACCTTCTCTTCCACTCCCAACATTCCAACTACAAACCATTATCCGTTCCCTTTTCATCCAACATATTTAAACTCGGACACTTGTTCCAGTTTCTCACCGTCCAATATGATTTCACACTGCGGGCTTTCGTCACCCACCACTATCACCCTGCCAAACCACTCTACCAATTCTCTCAAACTTTCTTAAGATTCACTACAAAAGCTAAATCATCATACCGGTGGCTTCTACTTTCTTCAAGTTTATCATCATTCAACACCCTCCCCACCACCTCACAGGTCTTTAGCACCTCTTTCATCACCCACACATCTGTATATAAATCAGTCATGGAGTGCACATCTTGCCTCCACTCCCTATAAGAAATTTAACCAATCACTCTCGGTCTATTTAATCTTCTACACATCGACATATATATTTGATTCCATTCAGATGCCTACCATCACACCATTTATCACTAACACCTGCCACAGCTTCCATATCAATCCTGTTGCAAATTCATAAAACCCAAACCGTTTGTTCCTCTTCTATTTCATTTGGTTTAATGTAAAAATTTGATCTACACATCCTCCACCACTTCTAAATGCACTTGTTCTTCAACAATCAAAGCCTGAAGGCTTTTCAGCAAATAAATACTGAAGATGAAGAAAGCTTCCGTACAGTTTCTACAGTTTCCCCTCATCACTTACCCTTACATAAGGTACTATTGCTGCTCTCCTACAATCCTTCGGAACTTCACCTTCCACAAACGCTTTGTTACACAACTTCCATATCCAATCAATCACCATCTCGCCTCCGTTCTTGATCATTTCACCAGTAATTCCATCTATACCTGCTGATTTACCATTCTTTAACTTTCTCACTCTACCTATTACCTCCTCCCCAAAATACATACTCCTTCTTACACCATCATTACCAATACCATCTCTTATACTTATGGATAATCTTGTGCTGGAAGAATGCATTACTTACACAGTACACACACACCTCCTCACAGAAATCAACAGAAATCAATCCCTTTCCTACCATTCTCATCTTCTCCCGCAACCACAAAGGAACCTGTTATACCAACCCTCTTTCGATCACCAACCCAACCATTCAATAATAATAATAATAATAATAATGATAATAATAATAATAATAATACACACCTGGATTGGTCTTCATTATGAATTCTTTTTAGTTCTCTGATGTGGAGATTACGCTCCCTCTCCAACTTCTCAATCTCCTGCTGAAGATCGGTATCTTCTTTCTTAAGAGCATTTTGTCTTAACTAAGAGATATTAGTGATAAAAGATAATTAAATGCCAAGTCGATTAATTTTAAATAAATTTAATTTACTGATAGTTATTTAAATTACAAAATAATTTCAGTGTGCTTCAAAATTAGATAATGAAATATAGCAAAAAAAAAAAATTTGCAAATTAATCAATAGGGAAAATCAGGAAATATTCTGAGGAGGAAGTTATAATTTATGGCGTACTTGATTACTATTAACAGAGTAACAGTGGGATAATTTGAAGCTTCATGTCATTCATTGGGTATGGTATATATATAGCTATAGGGTATTGTATATATCAGGTGAACATAATACAGAAAAGAGCAAGTTTCAAGGATGCATAATAATCATCAAAGGATTTTGCGTATAGAAAACACCTTATGAGTGTACTCAGATAAAATAAAATGAGCAATTAGTTAGATTCATAATCTTATTAGATGCTGCAGATCAAGACTACGCTCTGTTGTACTCGTATTCATCAATTAGGAAAAGATAAGTTAAAATTTAATGTGATGGGAATACATTGTACTATTATTGACAATCTATAGGATTTCACAGATAGATAAAAAATATACTAGTCTGTAATCATATATATACATACACTACAATATTTTCTCACTTTTAATATTTCTTCTGCTTCATAGTACTCCTGCAAAGTTAGGTCTCTGTGGTCCGTTTCCCCACCAAGACCATTAGGAAGGCTGAGATTGGACTGAGTGAGACTTGTTATAGAGGCTGCACCTCTTTTGCGGGAATTGGCCCCACCTTCTGAGGGTTTTCGCTTCAATAGCAACTTTTTCTGCCTATCAATCTCCTCCTTTTCAATTTGTAACTCCTCTTGGCGTCTGTTAAGATAGGTAATGTGTACAGAAAAAAGTATGAAATGATTACTGCAATAAAAATGGTCTTCAAAACTAATAATTATTTAGTCTACTTTAAACCTGTTTAGATGAATTGAATATTGTACTAGAAAATATTAAGCACAAAAACATCCTAATCTGATATTATAATAAAAAAAAAAATGTAAACCTCTGGATGCAAATTTATCAAAATGTGAAGAATATTTTAAAGATAATCATATTTAATTACTAAAAAAAAAATAAAAAGTTAAAACTACTTATAAATTTATACTTTTAAAATTCAAAATTATTAATTTATGAAATATTTCCTTACTTTGTAATGTCCTGAAAAGCAAAACCATCCTGCCAATTTTCTTGGAAAGACGCTCCTACTCTTTGTGTAACAAATTGCCCTAGCCTAAGTCGGTTTTGCATACACTTCTGCCTCGCTTCTTTCTTCTCGATATTAGATTTTTCAATTAATAGTCTTTTTACGACATCTATACACTTGTTCACTTGTAGTTGCATCTGTTCAATGATTTTGTTTTTGTTTTGCAACTGACTCGACAGTTTTTCATTTGACTGCAACAATAAAAAATTTATCCAATTAAGATTAATATAGATCAATACTTGTAATTTAAAAATAAAAAATAAAAATAAAATAAATATATGTAAATAAAAGTTGTATGAGAACATATCAGTAATAATTTGTAAACATGTATATAATGTTCAAACTTATTAAATCCATCTGTAGTTGAATTACTGATATAAATAAAAAATATGTCATTGACCATAATGATTAAAAATTATCTGAGATGGGATACTTACACACTGTAAATTATCTATCCTATTATTTTTAGCTTCCATATCAGTGGATGCTCTACATTCCATCTCTTCAACTTGTTTCAGTGTTAAATCACTCTGAGTGGACTTGTGTACCATTGGCGTTGGCGCACAACTTGGTGGAAGCATTAGAGTTTGCTGGGTATCGCAATTAACAGTTGAGGAACATGGAATAACAACCTGAGGTAAACTCAGGGGCTGAAATATAACAACAAACAGTAGGTTAAAAATAAAACATTCGCAATTGTTATTTACAACAATCATTTAAAATAAATTTTAAAAGCATCTTTATGAATAACAACAATATAAATTTCATACAAAGTTTTAAAAATATATAAGCCAAAGAAGAGAGAGAGAGAGAGATGCTTGAAACATTTACTAACATGATGAGTTAAATGAGTCTGGGGAGAGGGGCTTTTGGCTCCCTGATGCCTATGGGGAGAGTTACTTTGGTGCTTGAAGTATTCATTAATTTTTTTGGTATCCGATATCCTAACTTTCGAATTGGTCCCACCCCCTTCATCAGTATGACTGGAAACAGCACTTTTCCTCTTTCTTTTGCGCTCGTTTGTAGCTCTCTGGGTTGTTGCCTTCTCGGGGCTTGGCCCTTCTTCCCTATCAGAGGAACCTAAAAAGAATCGGCAGCTTTTATTAAACATTGTAAATGCCTAAAAGGAGGCCACAAAGTAATGTAAGAATTTTTACGTATATCATACACCAGGAAAGGGCATAATAAGCAAATAAAATTAAATAAATGCAATTTACGAACCAGTACTGAGATTTGAGTCCTGCCTTTCATAAATAAAGGAATTTCCTAAAGAGTTTGCCATTGCAGTAAAAATGGCACCACTCTGCTGCAGCTGCTGTGCCGAGTTGCTAGTTGGGGGCGTAGTAACAATGCTATTGGTGCCAGTGCCACCTAAATTACCCTATAAAACATTTGAATAAAATAATTTAAATAACCGATATAACCTCAGATTAACTTTAAAATATATAGGTATACTTCATATTTATTAGAAATTATAACATAAGGTATGTAATGTATACTGAATAATTATTATACTAATGTATAATGGATGTAGTGAGTGAAATTTACAAAATTATAAAGATTTTACAACTATATTAAATGTTTTGTATTAAACAGCTGTAGCTATTAAAAGAGAAATAACAAAGCTTACAAATATAACCCCCCCAAAAAAGGGTATTATATTGTTTACAAGTGCAAGGATATTAATACACTTTAATAATGAGTTATCATTGTAGAATTTGAGTGTAATATGAAAACATGAAGAGTAGGTGACTGTGTAAGAACGTATGAAATGAAGATATAAATGATATGTGGCTTTGTAGTGATGCAAATATGAAATTTTTGATATTGGAAGTTAAAAATCTATCAGAGTCTGAATGTAGGACATAGGAAAACATTTTCCATCTCATTCAACCTTGGGGGTAAGAGACATTAACTGCCTAATTAAATTTATATTACTCATTACCACGAATAATATTTACAAGAAGGATTAACACAAACTTATCAAATGAAATCCCTCAAAGTTCTAACCTATAAACCTAAAAAATTTTAATATCAGTCAACATACAATACACCAATTTCAACACGTACTCTGATATTATATGATAATCTTTAAATATCAAAATGATAAAATATAAGGTAATACTTATTTTAAAATTTATGATTTGGGGTAGAATGTGTACCTGTATCACTTTTTATACATTGATATCAAAAGCGAATATTTTTTTTATCATAGTTAGCTATTAAACACATTAAACTGCAATTTGCAATCTTTTTATTAGTATAAAATAACACTATTAATTCTACCAATATTTATAGATCGAGAAGGAATTCATTGCTATCTTGTCTATAATTCTATATTAAAATTTAAGTTGCTGAGGTAACAGTAGCTACATACAGTGTAAAATAAGAAAAAGCTAAGAACATTTTAAGACATTAAAACTTTAAATTATTTCACTTGCAAAAAAAATTAAGTTATTTGGAGAAAACCAAATAAACAAAATATTTTTATGGGTATTTATTTCTTTTTATATAAAAATCAAAGTGCTTTGCGAAGGTGAAGGTAAACTATATAACCTACATATAGCATACAAATTATGCAAGGTAGCTACTTTAAATTATAACAGAAGAGCTTTCATAAAAATATAAAACCAAAATTTTAAATTAAAGAACCCCAAAATAAAAAAAAATACATACAGAGAAATGAGTACTGAGCTTGGGGGAGGGGGGAAGAACATGCTATTTAGAATAAACCTCTAAATTTATTGTCAATCTAATATTAATTACAGCATTGCATTTTGGAATTAAATAGCTTTCATGTATTATGAAATTACTATTTTCATTAATGAAGATTCAATTTGCGAATTCAGTTTACCTAAACAAAAGATATGGATACAGATTAATGGATCTTATGTTCTTTAATGTTTTAGGTAGAGAGAGTGATGTAATTAGGTAAACGCTCATCAGGAATTAAGTTAAGTAAAAAGGATCAAGTAATAAAGATTACTTAATCTAGAAGTTGATAGGTTAAATTATTAGGACAAAAATACTAATTTGTTTATGTTCTTAATTTAAGGGGATCAATGAATACTTAATGTAATATAAAATAACTCATGGCTCTACATTCGTGTAATTTTTTAAGTATATTAATTAAATATATGAGTAAGATGTTCTTCAAAGTTTTAATGAGTAGAGAGAGGAACAACAGTACATGGTACTAAATCTTAAGTTACTGGGAAAGTGTTATCATCTTTGGCCAAATCAGATTCAATTTACAAGTACAATAGATTAAACCTTTTAGGACCGCCTCTTTTTTCATTTTAAGGCATTTATTGACCATCAGTTTTGCTCTTTCTTAGAGTTTCTTATTTGTTTAAATTTAATGTGAATTTTTAAACTGTAATTCCATAAAAATAAGGAGGAAAAAAAAGTAGACGCATAACTCATAAAAGGGAAAGTCTGGAGCTACAAGACGCGGTTTGGTCTGTGCTTCCGTCTAAATTGGGAATAACCAGAGAACCGTACAATCGAGCCTGGGTGCATGGAAAAAGATGGAATGTTGTAAAGTATTCTACAAAAGATAAAACACATTAATGGCAATTGAAGGGTACGTGCAATTTGCAGGCAATTGAAAGGAATGAAGACGAAAAATTCAGCTTTGGGAAGCGAGTTAATAGTTACTTTAGAACCAAGGGATGCGTATACAAAAGCGGAAAGTTAAGATGGATTAAAATGGAAGAAGCCCCCTATAGGAATTTTTTTCAAGGGTTTTGGCAAAAGAAGAGGATGAAAGTTATGGACGATGGATGTCCTTAAACATGTATCACTGCAAACACAGAACTGTAGCAGAATGGGTAGTGTTGATACAAGTTAATTAAACTACTAATGCTAAATTAAAATAATAAACTGATTACATGTAAGTAGTCCACTTTTAGGAGCATTCCTCACGGAAGAATATGATCTATGAAACAACAAAAAGAAAAATTCTTCGCCGAAACACAATAATATACAACAAAGATAAAAAAGAAAAAATGCAGTAAAATAAATAGACACAGGAAAGAGATAATACAATAGGTAGGAAAATGAGATTACACAAAACAACAAAATTTAAATATTATAAATGCGAGAAAGGTCACATTTAAAAGATTGTATAAAAAAATACCAAGGCAAACTGTTATATTTTTAAACTGCGTCCTGGCACAAAGAGACAGGCTCCCCTGCAAAATGAGAAACCCAACAGAAAAGAAAAGAAAACATTGAGCAATTTTATTTACATGAAAGAAATGATCAAGAATTTGATTTGGAAGTAATAGATGGGCGCGGTGCTGACAAAAACGGACAACCTGTAATAAATTAAGTTCTGTAGGAACTGACTAGACAAACATTAGCTTGCAACCTTGCTAACCAAGTAAGAATTCAAGATGCAAGAAAGACAACCAAGACAACATCCCTGAAAAGAACGGTACTTAAAATGAAATTTAAGTCAAAGAAAAGGTAGATAAAGAATAAAGAAAGGAAATTATAGGAGAGATAATGTGCTTGGCCATAGTAAGCAGAAGAAAAGGTGAACAGGATCTAATAATAAGAATATTGAAAGAAGAAAGCTTTCATCGTGCAATACACTTGGTAATTTCGAAGTAGAAATGTCTAAACAAGATGGAAGAATCAACCTGAGAATAACAGTTATTTTTAAAGCAGAAAAGTCATTACTATTATTTGACACTCAGTCTGTATAATCGCCGTTGTAACCAACACAAAGGAGAGCCCACCAATCAGAGAGCAATAGCGAGTGTGAATCAATGTGGACAACGTATGAGAATAGTTGTAAAAGAGTAAAGCTTTTTTTCTTTTTGAATGTGCCACAAAGGATAAATTAAAAATGAAATAAAAAAAAGATTTGCGAGAATTGTAAAGTTTGTAAGAGTACAAAAAGAATCTAAGCTAAAACCGGTAGTAGTTTCAATGACAAGGACTGAGTAAAGGTATTATCGTAGAAGAAAAGGATTTCTTGTAAGACTGACATGGGAGCACGGGGGACCTGAACTCGCTGAGGCCGACGTTATCAGCAACTCACACATCCGCGCCGTTCAGCTGCAGGTGCAGGGCTGCGCCCGCCGTCGCACCGCAGCACGATGCCGGAACATGCGCCGCGTCAGCGCTGTCAGCACATAACGCCACACCCACAGCTCCAGACGGGCCGGGGCGCCCCGCTTGGGCCCCGGGTCACACAAACTCGAACCTACGACACACCTCCGTCTACCACCATCCCACACCTGGAAGCCGTCCGACCGGCGCGTTAAAACCTGACAGTCTCACAAATTACAAATTTCATACAAACAAAATGGATAGGAAACAAACAACCTGAAGAAATTATAAAATGGATTAGCATTTTTGGAGCACCAGAAATTTTTTTTATCTGACAATGGGTTGGAATTCCAAAATGAAGATTTGAAATTATTGATAGAAGTTTTTGAAATATAAATGAAAAGCAATGCAGCAGAGAATCCCTGGAGTAAGGGGAAATGTGAAAAATGGTAGGAATAATAAGATAGAATTAGGAAACTTATGAGGAAGATAATGATTGGGAGTTAGCTATGCATTGGACTATATGATGGAAGGAAAGATACTCACCAAACCAACTAGTATTTGGAAAAAATTCCAAATTAACTAATATAAACGGAGAATATAGAATAACAGAATTAAACACAGAAGAATTAGAAAGTAAAATAATAGAAGATAATCTAGCTGCTATGAGAAGAGCTAGTTAGATACACAAAGCAGGAAGCTGACAATATAATAAAAAGTGCAAGTGTATGAGAAGTGTAAGGGAACATAAAATAGAAGAAATAATTGGAGACAAATTTATCAAAAAAAGAGAAGAGAAAAAGAGAGGACGGACCTGCTATGTAATAGGGATAGATGGAAAAAATGTTATCGTCAAAAATGAAGGTACTCTTAGAGAAATAGCAAGAGGAATATAACTAGAATTGCTAGAACTGAAAAGATACACAATGATTCTGTAGTGAAAGAGACAGAAGAAGAAAAGGAAGATGATGAAAAAAGTAAAAACTATAAAGGTATTATTTGTAGTTTTACGAAAGTGACAAGAAGAGGGAGAAGAAGAGGAAGAAGACAAGATGAAAGTGAGGAGGAAGAAGAACCATCAGTAGGAGGTGAGATAGATTAGGATGAGGATGAGATAGATAGAGAAAAGAAAGATACAGAAAGTTAAAACTGGGAAAAGATGGAAAATGGTTAAGGAAAATAATGAAAATATTCAAGTAAAAATACTGAGCAGAGCTGGTACAGCTAGGAGTGTAAAGTGGAGAGAGTTATAACCTGAATCTTGACAATGGAGAAATAAAATGGTTTGATTTTAAGAGAACAAAGAATTTGACAAAACATCAAATCGAGTAAACTTCTTATTAAATATGAAGAGGTATTACAGGATAAAATAAGAGAACTTGACAGTTGCAAAAATAATTTAGTGTATGATGAGGTGAAAAAAGGGGCAAAAATTGAGATCTATGAGATGGATAATGGCATGAAAGATGGTAAGAGTATATTTAAGGCCAGATTAGTAGCTCAAGGCTGAAGAACAGAGGAGAAATATAAATGAAGCACCTACCTGCCCAGTGAAGTTTTAAAAAGTAACTTAGTAATAATTAATTATAAAAGGTGGGAATGTAAAACAATTGATGTACAGACTGCATACCTACAGGAGAAACAAATAAAAAGAAGTGTGTATCTAAGGCCTCCTAGAAGAGGAAAATGAAAAGGAGTTTGGAAATTAAAAAAAAAAAAAAAATGAAAAAAAAAAGTTTATGGACTGAGAGATGCTGGTAGTGCATGTTAAGACAGTATAGCAGAAATATTACAGGAATTAGGACCAAAATGTAAACAAGAACCGACAATTTTTTATTGTAGAATGAATGGAAATAAAAATACGAAACTAAAAATGAGTAATGAGCTTGGGAAAAAAAAAAAAAATGATTTAGTATAAACATATAAATTACTGTGAATCTAAACATATATTGCAGGACTACATTTTACAATTAAAATACCTTCCATGTATTAATAAATACTATTTTCATTAATGAAGATTCAATTTATTAATTCAATATCTAGACAAAAGATATGGATACATTCTAAGGTTAGCATCCAGAAGCTCAGAAAAAATCTAACTAAAACCTAAATACCATTTCACTATTATATTGTTCCCTTTGAAATCCAAAATTTATATTAAAAGACAAAGACAAGCATTACATGAGGTCACAGAGAAATGCGAAAGCTTCCAAAATGACTTATCATCTTCCTTCAATACTTGAAAAATTGAAAAGAACGAAAAAGTAAAGGATGGCGAAACGGGGGGGGGGGGGGGGGGGGGGAGTTGAGAGGGGGGGTGTAAGTTCAAAAGAAATGAGTCAAGAAAATATGAAACTGTTTAAGAAGTAGAGTATAAAACTTAATTTATATCATTATAATTAATAAATTTTGTAAATATTCCAATCGATGTTTGAAACAAATAAGGAAAATTGCCTTCTTAAAATAAGTTTCTAATGTTCCTAAAACTAATATATAGCTATATATATATATATATAACTATATATAGATATATAGATAAATATAAAATATATTTTTAGAAATTTATATTTATATAATATTAGGGGTGTACCGGAACTGAAATTTTTCGGTTCCGGCCCGGAACACGAATTCAGCCGGAGATCACCAGTATAAAATTCCCGTCCGGAATTCCGGCCCGGGGAAACCAGGAAATTTCTAATGAAACTCTCAGCAGTAAAGAAATGTAAAATAAAAATTAATCTCTATAAAACTTTCAATATAAATCTTAT
Organism: Trachelipus rathkii; assembly: GCA_015478945.1. Taxonomy (NCBI): domain Eukaryota; kingdom Metazoa; phylum Arthropoda; class Malacostraca; order Isopoda; family Trachelipodidae; genus Trachelipus; species Trachelipus rathkii. The sequence goes on along the minus strand of JABUQX010039791.1, from coordinate 17,115 downwards.
ATATATATATATATATAAATATATATAAATATAATATATAATATATACTATATATATATATAAAATAAATATCATATATATATATAATATATATTATATATATATATATATATATAATAATCATATATAATATATTATCTGAAACAAGGTTTCAATCTCATTAATTGATTACAGGTTGGTCATAATAATAACCTCACAAAATTGTTTTAATATGCCATTTATCGCTAAAAGATTTTTTTATTATTAAAAAATAGTTACCAAAAATCATTATAAATTGTTAGATATGCCCACAAAAAAAAAAATAAAACTAGGTGTTCACCCCCCAAACAAAACAAAAGAAACAGTTTAATAGCAAACACTCATAGGATTTTATAGAATGGAAAATCAGTCACCGAGAGAATATCTAGAAGTCAAAAAATTTGGATGGTAAAAGGGGAGAATCTTATATTTGCTAGAACACTGGGACACCCCAAAATGCCAAAGATCGAAAGCCGCTGAACAAGTGAGTTTGAGGAAAAATTTTCCTCCCCCCCAAAAATTGCCATATCAATTGACCCCAAATCAGAGACAATTCTTCAGAAAATAATAAAATTTTATTGCAATGAGTTTAAAAAGCCATTCACAATCACTAAAGCAGCATGGGACTCATAGAACATGTTGGCCATCTTCAATCCAAAAATGCTTATTTTCTAGTAGAAAATATTTTTCGTAGAAATTGGAATTTAAACTTCATACATAAAATTGAGATCAGCAGTATTGGAGAAGTTATCTAAGGCTGATCAGATATCATTAACTACAGATATATGGATAGACTAAATATTCAAACGAGTCATTTATTCTTGAACTACTCACTGGCTTAAGAGCCAGTTTGAAAAATGGACTTTTATCATTGCAATCTATATATAAATAAACATATAATTAATATATATATATATCTATATATATATATATTATATAATATTATATATATATAATTATTATATATTAAGGTTTTTAATTTGAATTGATGGTATCTTATTATCCCATAATTTGAAGAATTTGAGTAAACTTTATTTCAATAAATGTAGGTTATGTAAATGACAATTTCATCAATACTACACAAGGGCTACCATTATATTTTGTTTAAAGATAGGATTTGGGGCGATGAAAATAAAATGCTGTCCAGCAAATTTCTTTAATTACCAAGTACATTAGTAATTCCGCTTCCGGCTGGGCCAGGCCGTGATAATATATATATCGAATAAAATATTCGCCGGCCTGATGAATCACGGAGGACCGGGATAAAAAAAAGTTTGCTAATTTATAAGTAAGCGAGACTGATCCCTGTGAGCCGAAGATTTTATATTGCTCCGGGTCACAATAGTTCACCCCGGCGTACCACCGACAGAAAGAATTTCGGAAAAATAGGCACCGAGACCGGGGCACATCTTATTGCCGGCTTCTTTTAAAGCTTTTCTGTATCAAACAGTAAACACTCTTTAAAATAATTTTATAATCTTATGTATTCAAATATTTATGATCTTAGCTAATAATATTTATTGAGTATTATATTTTACATATATATTATTTAATAATGCGTATATCTAATTTATATGATTATAATATATAAAATAATATTAGATAAAATATATAATATAATTAAATATAGAAGTTAATATAATATTAATATATAATAATACTATATATATATATTAATATATATATAATAATTCAATTAATTAGTAATTATATATTAATATTTATAATATATATTATATATATAATATAATATACTATATATATCATATTATATAATTTTATATTATTTTATTTTATATATATATACTATATATATATATATATCATTAATATATATACTATATATATATATAATTAATTATAATAATTATATAATATATATATAACTAGATACCTTTCATTTCAGTGGTTTTAAATAATAGTATATATGGGACCTGTGTAATCTGCTCATACTACTTACACGTTATTCTTACCTATTTATTAATATAGATATTTCTCAATAGATATGAAGTGTGTTCTGAGTTGATAAGTTCCATCCTTTTTGATTTCTAATAGTTATTATAAGTGCTCTCAATTATTAATTGAAATAGTCCCTCATTATTCTCTGTTATATATTCCAAAATTATAAGTGTGGCCTACTTTTTACTTACAAGATGAAAATTATACTTAATGAGTGAAAAATAGTTTAGTCTAACTTTGTGCAATAGCTTTAGTGAAAGAATAGATAAACCATAAAATCCGAATGAAAGTAAAGATATTGATATAAGTAGGATGTATGTGTTAGAAATTAAAAGAACATATATATAATATATACGGTTTTATAATCTAAACTACCAAGACTGATTAATTGTATAATTATATAGATTTATTATCGTGACGTACTCAATTACTATTTGTAATATGTAAATAAATATGTTTATTAGTGATATAAATATGTTATCATTATATTAAATATTTTAATATATGAGAAAATTTAATTACTATTTCCAACAACAATTAACATATGACTGATATTTTTTACATTGTAATTTAAAATTGTTTCTAGTAAAATAAAAAAATCCAATTCGTAAATTGTAAATAATATAAATAGTATAAATTTTATATAAGTAGAACTTGAATATAATATATATATATATATTTATATACAACTTTTATATTACCATATAAAGGAATATTGGCCTCCATACGATAAGGTAAGATAATATTACATTATATCTCATTCTACGATTACCCCTAGAAAATGCATTATTATCAATTATGCCTTTGAAAAGTAATGGAAACCTTTAATGTATTAGATTACATACAGTACCTATACCTATAGTTTTATATTTGAATATGAGCCTCTCCGAGGCTGTTAAAACCAATTATATGTCGCATACGTTAATATACATTTGCAACTCTTTTTTCACTCTCTTTCTCTCGTCAGTGTTTTGTGATTTGCTTCCTCTAATAGACAGAAATAGAAAAACAGAAAATTTTTTTTTGTTAAAAAAAATTATTATTAAATTAATTATATAATTTTAATCTTTTACTCTTTTTTAAACCTTAGTTAAGATTAATTAATGCTGATCTAGGGACCCTAAGTAAAGTATAATAGAGAAGGATATTAAACAGGCCTACTAAGTTATATATAATACACTAAAATACCAGGAAGTTTATAATCTTGAAAACAACATATATTAAAATATATATATAGTAATATATATACCCCGGTAAGAGAGTTTTAAATCTTTTTTGACACGTGAAATATATGGACTCCAACCCCAATAAAGATATATATTGTCATTTCAATATTTATGTAAATAAAAAAAAACGTGAAATTACTTGTTCAAGTTACTCGACATAATCTTTTTTACAAATATAACATGTATATTTATAATAAAATAATATGTATAATTAAAATAAAATAAAAACTCAATAATAATAATAATATCTCAAGAGTATTCATTTTTGAACATGGAAGTCAAATGCATAAATAATACTATATTATGTTGTTAAAATAAATAATTAAAGGGTTGGAGTTTTTTGGTGGAGTTGAGGGTAAATATAAATATGTTCCATGGGAAGCAATAGATCATAAAATATCCAACATCATTTAATATATTAATAATTAATTACATAATATATATATATTATTTTAATATATATTAATATATATGAATTAATATATAATATTAATAATATATTATAATTATAATTAATATTAATATATATAACGTTAAATATTATATATAGTATAGTATATTATACTAATATAATATATATAATATATATATATATAATATATATAATGTAATATTAATAATATAATATATATATTAATTTAATATATTAACGTATCATATATATATATAAGGTATATATATAATATATATTAATAATTATTATATAGATATATTTTAATTATATAATAATATATATATTATATATATATTAATTAAATATTATATAAGGTTTAGATTATATATATATATATATATATATATCTATGTATATTATTTTGTACTGAATCTATCCTAATATAATTTGCTTTACTATTATATTAAATATTTATACCTGATCTTATCAACCCAGCACATAAATAAATAACCAACATAGATATTAGGCCTTTAATGTTAATATTATTTAAACACATATAATAAGATGGAAATTTATATTGCATTTGACTTCAAAGCATAAACCAAACTTTGAAGAGATGCTTAGGAGCCGAGTAAGGTGCTGTCGTTCTCGAGATATTATTATTATTATTATTATTATTATTATTATTATTTTCTGTTAAATAGAAAAGATACATGACTGTACCAGGGTTGGTAGAAATATCCCGTTTTTTTTTTTACATAAAAATGAATGACAATTCTTTTGGGTTGGCTATTTTAGTGTCAAAAAGATTTAAAACTATCTTACCGGTATATATTTTTCCATTTACTTAGCTACGAAAGATATTTTCTTATAATTTAAAGTAAATATAATTTTTAATTTTACTTAAATTTACCATAGACCTATCTAAGTTTATATATGACAATGAATGCTTATTATGGTAGTGAGGAAATGTAATTCTACGTATATGGAATAAAATTTGTGTAAAAAGCTGTTATACAAGCATAGTTATCTGAAATTACTTACATATTTCATTGGATATTTTTATTTACACATTTTAAATTACAGTAAACAGATTAGACTTTGTGGAATAAGATAATTTCTCTTAAAAATATTATGAACATTATCAAAAAAACATTTTTCATATACAATTAATGGCAAGCTATGAATAGCTATTACAATATCAGTCTTGTGTTAGTACCGTTCTTCATCTCAACACATAATTCTATGTATTTTGCATCGATTTATGGTTTTATCTAAACGTTACTAACTTTGAACTAGTAGCCAACTATTTTACCACTTAGTAATTCATTTCAATATTTGGATATGGATGAACTAAAATATGAGAGATTATATATGAAAAGTGAAATTTATTAGATCCTTTATAAATTTATAATGAATATATGTATATATATATATATATATATATATATAATATATATATATTATATATATTATATATATATATAAATATATATATATATATATATATATATATATATATATATATATATATAGTATATATATATATATATTTATAAATTTGACTTGTTATATATGATTTTTATGTTAGAACAGGAAAATGTGATATATATATATATATATATATATATATATATATATATATATTATATATATATATATATAATAATATATATATTATTAGAGGTGTACCGGAATTCCGGTCCGGCCGGAATTCCGGTCCGGCCGGAATTCCGGCCGGAATTTGACATTTTTGTTCCGTTCCGGTTCGGCCGGAATTTTTCAAAAAATGCCGGCCGGAACCGGAATTACTAATGTACTCGGTAATTTAAAAATTTGGCTGGGAAGGAAGTTTATATTTTACATAGCCCATATCCTATCTTTAAGCAAGTAATATTTAATGGTAGCCTTGCTTGAGTATCATTACACAGTGTATTACTACCTTAATATTATTGAACATAGATAAAGTTTTTTTACTCAAATACCTCAAACTATAGGATAATAAGATACTCATCAAATTCAATTTAAAAATTTAATTAAAATATATATATATATATAATATATATATATTATATATATTATATATATACTTATCTCAAGGACAGATATATAGATATATTCTTATATAGTTTGTAACGTTATTATTGCAATGGGAAAATTAAATAGTCCCAATTTTTTTCAAACTGGCTCGTAAAGCCAGTGAGTAGTTAAAGAAATAAATGACTCGTTAGAATATTTAGTTATCCATATATCTGTAGTATTATGATATCTGATCAGCCTTAGATAACTGCTCGAATACTGCTGCTGATCTCAATTTTATGTATGAAGTTGGTAACATCATCGTCTCTAGAAAAAAAATATTTTTCTACGTGAAAAATTTATTTTGGTTAAAGATGGGCAACATGTTCTGATGAGTCCCTGCTTTTTAGCTCGATTTGTGGAATGGCTTTTACTCAGTTGCAATAAAATTTATTATTTTCTGAAGAAATTGTCTCTGATTTTTGGGGTCATGGAGTATGGCAAATTTTGCGGGCTGAAGCATTATTTCCTCAAAACTCACTTGTTTCACGGCTTCGATCTCTTTCGGCATTTTGGGGTGTCCAGTGTTCTAGGAAATACAAGACTTTGCCTTTTACCATCCAAATTTTTGGACTTCTAGATATTCTCTTCGGGGATGATTTTCCATTTGTTTATGAAGTGGCGTTGTATAATGTATTAAATGTAACTAGCCTAGTTTTTATTTTTTTGTGGCCATATTTTACACTCTATAAAGATTTTGGAACATTTTTAATAATAAAAAAATCTTACGAATGATGGCATTTTTAACAACAATTTTGTGAGGTTATTATTATGACAACCTGTAATCAATTATGAATAAAACCTTTTCAAAAATGATGATATATATTATATATATATATATATATAGTATATAATATTATATATATATATATATATATATATATATATATATATATATATATATATATAATATATATATATATATATATATATATATATATAAATATTTATATATATAAGATTTTATATTAGAAAAGTTATATAGAAATTATTTTTTTTACATTTACTTTATAGCTAAAGGAAAGTTCATTAGAAATTCCGGTTCCGGCCGGAATTCGGCCGGAATTTTTTGTGATTCCGGCTAATTCCGGTTCCGGCCGGAACCGAAAATTTCAGTTGGTACCCCCTAATATATATATATATATATTTATATATATTAATATATATATATAATTATATATATATATATATATATTATATTATATATTATATATTAGTTTTAGGAACATTAGAAACTTATTTTAAGAGGGCAATTTTCCTTATTTGTTTCAAACATCGATTGGAATATTTACAAAATTTATTAATTATAATGATATAAATTAAGTTTTATACTCTACTTCTTAAACAGTTTACATTTTTCTTGACTCATGTTTTGAACTTACACCCCGCTCTCAACTCCCCCCGACGCCCCCCCAGAGCCCTATCGTGCAATAGTTTTAATCTTTCGTTCTTTTCAATTTTTCAAGTATTGAAGGAAGATGATAAGTCATTTTGGAAGCTTTCGCATTTCTCTGTGACCTCATGTAATGCTTGTCTTTGTCTTTTAATATAAATTTTGGATTTCCAAACACAGAAATGAATGACAAAGAAAGGCCTGTGCGAGTTATTTGTTCAAAAATTTTGGTGGCTGATAGCATGAAGCCAAACAAACTTAAACAGCATTTGGAAACACTTCATCTTCATTAATGAAAATAGTATTTATTAATACATGGAAGGTATTTTAATTGTAAAATGTAGTCCTGCAATATATGTTTAGATTCACAGTAATTTATATGTTTATACTAAATCATTTTTTTTTTTTTTTCCCAAGCTCATTATTCATTTTTTGTTTTTTTTTTCCATTCATCTACAATCCACAAGATAAAAATTAGTACCATTTTTGTCCTAATTCTGTAATATTTTCATGCTATACTTTCTTAACATGCACTACCAGCATCTCTCAGTCCATAAACTTTTTTTTTTCATTTTTTTTTTTTTTTAATTTCCAAACTCCTTTTCATTTTCCTCTTCTAGGAGGCCTTAGATACACACTTCTTTTTATTTGTTTCTCCTGTAGGTATGCAGTCTGTACATCAATTGTTTTACATTCCCACCTTTTATAATTAATTATTACTAAGTTACTTTTTAAAACTTCACTGGGCAGGTAGGTGCTTCATTTATATTTCTCCTCTGTTCTTCAGCCTTGAGCTACTAATCTGGCCTTAAATATACTCTTACCATCTTTCATGCCATTATCCATCTCATAGATCTCAATTTTTGCCCCTTTTTTCACCTCATCATACACTAAATTATTTTTGCAACTGTCAAGTTCTCTTATTTTATCCTGTAATACCTCTTCATATTTAATAAGAAGTTTACTCGATTTGATGTTTTGTCAAATTCTTTGTTCTCTTAAAATCAAACCATTTTATTTCTCCATTGTCAAGATTCAGGTTATAACTCTCTCCACTTTACACTCCTAGCTGTACCAGCTCTGCTCAGTATTTTTACTTGAATATTTTCATTATTTTCCTTTTTAACCATTTTCCATCTTTTCCCAGTTTTAACTTTCTGTATCTTTCTTTTCTCTATCTGTCTCATCCTCATCTATCTCACCTCCTACTGATGGTTCTTCTTCCTCCTCACTTTCATCTTGTCTTCTTCCTCTTCTTCTCCCTCTTCTTGTCACTTTCGTAAAACTACAAATAATACCTTTATAGTTTTTACTTTTTTCATCATCTTTCTTTTCTTCTTCTGTCTTTCACTACAAAATCATTGTGTATCTTTTCAGTTTTAGCATTTCTAGTTATATACCTCTTGCTATTTCTCTAAGAGTACCTTCATTTTTGACGATAACAGTTTTTCCATCTATCCCTATTACTTTAGCAGGTCCGTCCTCTCTCATTCTCTTCTCTTTTTCTGATAAATTTTTGTCTCCAATTATTGCTTCTATTTTATGTTCCCTTACACTTCTCATACACTTGCACTTTTTATTATATTGTCAGCTTCCTGCTTTGTGTATCTAACTAGCTCTTCTCATAGCAGCTAGATTATCCTCTATTATTTTACTTTCTAATTCTTCTGTGTTTAATTCTGTTATCCTATATTCTCCCTTTATATTATTAGTTAATTTGAAATTTTTTCCAAATACTAGTTAGTTTGGTGAGTATCCTTCCTTCCATCATATAGTCCAATACATAGCTAACTCCTAATCATTATCTTCCTCCATAAGTTTCCTAATTCCATCTTTTATCATTCCTACCATTTTTCACATTTCCCATTACTCCAGGGATCCTCTGCTGCATTGCTTTTCATTTATATTACAAAAACTTCTATCAATAATTTCAAATCTTCATTTTTGAATTCCAACCCATTGTCAGATAAAAAAATTTCAGGTGCTCCAAAAATGCTAATCCATTTTATAATTTCTTCAGGTTGTTTGTTTCCTATCCATTTTGTTTGTATGAAATTTGTAACCATGTCAGTCATTACAAGAAATCCTTTTCCTTCCAATTCTCCCAGATCTAATGCAACAACTTTATTAAAAATTTTTGCCATTGGAAAACTACTACCGGTTTAGCTAGATTCTTTTTGTATCTCTTACAAACTTTACAATTCTCGCAAATCTTTTTCCAATTCATTTTTAATTTATCCTTTGTGCACATCAAAAAAAAAAACTTTACTCTTTACAACTATTCTCATAGTTTCCACATTTGATTCACACTGCTGTGTCCAAACTGAAGATTTAACTTTGCCAATCCTTTCCTACAATTGACACTATCTATCAGCCAATCTTTCAGTCTAAATAATAGTAGATACTTTCTGCTTTAATAATGTTATTCTCAGGTGATTCTTCCATCTTGTTTACATTTTACTTCGAAATTACCAAGGTTCTTGAGATGAACTATTCTTCTTTCAATATCTATTATTAATCCCATGTTCACCTTTTCTTCTCTACCTATCGGCCAAGGCACATTATTCTCTATAATTTCCTTTCTTATTCTTACCTTCCTATCCTTTATTACACAGGGTATTTTAAGTACCTTCTTTCAGATGTTTCTTGTTCTTTCTCCATCTTAATTTTACTGGGTACAAGTTGGCAAGTATTTTTGTTAGTCAGTTCCTACAAACTAATTTATTACAGGTTTTCCGTTTTTGTCAAGAACCCCCATCTATTACTTCCAAATCAAATTCTTGATCATTTCTTTCATGTGTAAAACTTTGTCTCAATTTTTCTTTTCTTTTCTTTGGTTTCTCCAATTTTCAGGACATTCTCTTGCCCAGGGACCAGTTTTTTAAATATAACATTTGCCTTTATTTTTTATACAATCTTTTAAATGTGACCTTTCTCGCATTTATAATATTTAAAAATTTTGTTGTTATATCTCATTTTCCTACCTATTGCACTTTCTCTTTCTTCACTTATCCACTGCTATCATTTTTTCTTCTCATTCTCTGTTTCTTGAAATATGTTTCCAAGAATTTTCTTTTGTTTTCATAATCATATTCTTCCTGAGGACATGCTCCTAAAAGTGACTAAAACTACATGTAAATCAGTTTTATTTAATTTAGCATTATAGCTACTTCTTCACTTGTATCAACACTACCCATTCTGCTACAGTTCTTTTGCATCTAATTTAAGAATCTCTCATACTTTCATCCTCTTTCTTTTCAACTTAAAAAAATTCTATAGCCTTCTTCATTTTATCCATCTTACTTTCCCTCTTTGTATACGCCATCCATTGTTTCTAATAAACTATTAACTCCTTCAAAGCTAATTTTTCTCTTTTCATTCCTTTCATTGCCTCAAATGCACTACCCTTCAATGCCATTAATGTTTTTATCTTTTGTAGAATACTTTACAACCTCTTCATTAACCATCAACCAGTCATTTACTCTCTCTGGTATTCCCAATTTAGACGAAGCACAACCAAACCCTCTACTCCAACTTTCCCATTATTTCTTCTGAAGCTAATTTTGATTTTTCCCACATTTTAGGAACTATGCTTTGCTGCCACTGATTAATTTAAAAATAAAAACCCTATCTAACTAAGAAAGAGCAAAACTGGTAGTCAATAAATGCCTTAAAATGCGAAGCAGCAGTCCTAAAAGGTTTAATCTATTTTACTGCGAAATTGAATCCGATATGACCAAAAATGATAACACTTTCCCAGTAACTTAAAGATTTGGTTTCATGTACTGTTCCTCTCTCTACATCTGCTTTCATTTAAACTTTGAAGAACATCTTACTCATACATTTAATTAAATATACTTAAAAATTACACGAATGTAGAGCCGTGAGTTATTTTATATTACATTAAGTATTCATTGATCCCCTTAAATTAAGAACATATAAACAAATTAGTATTTTTGTCCTAATAATTTTACCTATCAACTTCTAGATTAAGTAATCTTTATTACTCGAACCTTTTTACTTAGCTTAATTCCTGATGAGCGTTTACTCCAAATTACATCACTCTCTCTACCTAAAACATTAAAGAACATAAGATTCATTAATCTGTATCCATATCTTTTGTTTAGGTAAATTGAATCTTCATTAATGGAAATAATAATTTAATAATACATGAAAGCTAATTAATGGCAAAATGCAATCCTGTAATTTGTTAGATCGACAATAAATTTAGACGTTTATACTAAATAGCATGTTCTTTCCCCCCAGCTCAGTACTCATTTTGCTGTATGTATTTTTTTTATTTTGGGGTTCTTTAATGTAAAATTTTGGTTTTGTATTTTTATGAAAGCTCTTCTGTTATAATTTAAAGTAGCTACCTTGCATAATTTGTATCCTATATGTAAGTTATATAGTTTAGCTTCACAAAGCACTTTGATTTTTATATAAAAAGAAATAAATACCCATAAAAATATTTTGTTTATTTTGGTTTTCTCCAAATAACTTAATTTTTTTGCAAGTGAAATAATTTAAAGTTTTAATGTCTTAAAATGTTCTTAGCTTTTTCTTATTTTATACTGTATATAGCTACTGTTACCTCAGCAACTTAAATTTTAATATAGAATTATAGACAAGAGAGCAATGAATTCCTTCTCCATCTATAAATATTGGTAGAATTAATAGTTATTTTATACTAATAAAAAGCTTGCAAATTGCAGATTAATGTGTTTAATAGCTAACTATCAATGTATAAAAAGTGATACAGGTACATATTCTACCCCAAATCATAAATTTTAAAATAATTATTACCTTATATTTTATCATTTGGTATTTAAAGATTATCATATATCAGAGTATGTGTTGAAATTGGTGTATTGTATGTTGACTGATATTAAAATTTTTTAGGTTTATAGGTTAGAACTTTGAGGGATTTCATTTGATAAATTTGTGTTAATCCTTCTTGTAAATATTTATTCATGGTAATGAGTAATATAAATTTAATTAGACAGTTAATGCCTCTTACCCCTAAGGTTGAATGAGATGGAAAATGTTTTCCTATGTCCTACATTCAGACTCTGATAGATTTTTAACTTCCAATATCAAAAATTTCATATTTTCATCATTACAAAGCCACATATCATTTATATCTTCATTTCATACGTTCTTACACAGCCACCTACTCTTCATGTTTTCATATTACACTCGAATTCTACAATGATAACTCATTATTAAAGTGTATTAATATCCTTGCACGTGTAAACAATATAATACCCTTTTTTTGGGGGGGTTATATTTGTAAGCTTTGTTATTTCTCTTTTAATAGCTACAGCTGTTTAATACAAAACATTTAATATAGTTGTAAAATCTTTATAATTTTGTAAATTTCACTCACTACATACATTATACATTAGTATAATAATTATACAGTATATATTACATACCTTATGTTATAATTTCTAATAAATATGAAGTATACCTATATATTTTAAAGTTAATCTGAGGTTATATCGGTTATTTAAATTATTTTATTCAAATGTTTTATAGGGTAATTTAGGTGGCACTGGCACCAATAGCATTGTTACTACGCCCCCAACTAGCAACTCGGCACAGCAGCTGCAGCAGAGTGGTGCCATTTTTACCGCAATGGCAAACTCTTTAGGAAATTCCTTTATTTATGAAAGGCAGGACTCAAATCTCAGTACTGGTTCGTAAATTACTTTTATTTAATTTTTATTTGCTTGTTATTGATTTTGAAGAACTATTTTTTTGTATAGATAACTTTATTGACCTTTCCTGGTGTATAATATACATAAAAATTCTTACATTACTTTGGCCTCTTAGGCATCATTTAGAATGTTTAATAAAAGCTACTGATTCTTTTTAGGTTCCTCTGATAGGGAAGAAGGGCCTAGCCCGGAGAAGGCAACAACCCAGAGAGCTACAAACGAGCGCAAAAGAAAGAGGAAAAGTGCTGTTTCCAGTCATACTGATGAAGGGGGTGGGACCAATTCGAAAGTTAGGATATCGGATACCAAAAAAATAAATGAATACTTCAAGCACCAAAGTAACTCTCCCCATAGGCATCAGGGAGCCAAAAGCCCCTCTCCCCAGACTCATTTAACTCATCATGTTAGTAAATACACTGGAGTTATCTCCTCCTGTTTCAAGCATTCTCTCTCTCTCTCTCTCTCTCTCTCTCTCTCTCTCTCTCTCTCTCTCTCTCTCTCTCTCTCTCTCTCTCTCTCTCTCTCTCTCTCTCTTTCTCTTCTTTCTTCTCTTTTCTTTTTTTTTTTCTTTCTCTTTCTTTCTTTCTTTCTCTCTCTCTCTCTCTCTTCTCTCTCTCTCTCTCTCTCTCTCTCTCTCTCTCTCTCGCTTCTTTGACTTATATTTTTAAAACTTTATGTATGAAATTTATATTATTATTCATTAAGGTGCTTTTAAAATTTATTTTAAATGATTGTTGCAAATAACAATTGCGAATGTTTTATTTTTAACCTACTGTTTGTTGTTATATTTCAGCCCCTGAGTTTACCTCAGGTTGTTATTCCATGTTCCTCAACTGTTAATTGCGATACCCAGCAAACTCTAATGCTTCCACCAAGTTGTGCGCCAACGCCAATGGTACACAAGTCCACTCAGAGTGATTTAACACTGAAACAAGTTGAAGAGATGGAATGTAGAGCATCCACTGATATGGAAGCTAAAAATAATAGGATAGATAATTTACAGTGTGTAAGTATCCCATCTCAGATAATTTTTAAGCATTATGGTCAAGGATATAATTTTTCTTTATATCAGTAATTCAACTACAGATGGATTTAATAAGTTTGAACATTATATACATGTTTACAAATTATTACTGATACGTTCTCATACAACTTTTATTTACATATATTTATTTTATTTTTATTTTTTTATTTTTAAATTACAAGTATTGATCTATATTAATCTTAATTGGATAAATTTTTTATTGTTGCAGTCAAATGAAAAACTGTCGAGTCAGTTGCAAAACAAAAACAAAATCATTGAACAGATGCAACTACAAGTGAACAAGTGTATAGATGTCGTAAAAAGACTTTTAATTGAAAAATCTAATATTGAGAAGAAAGAAGCGAGGCAGAAGTGTATGCAAAACCGACTTAGGCTAGGGCAATTTGTTACACAAAGAGTAGGAGCGTCTTTCCAAGAAAATTGGCAGGATGGTTTTGCTTTTCAGGACATTACAAAGTAAGGAAATATTTGATAATAATTTATATAAATATTCATTTTGAATTTTACAAGTATAAATTATAGGTAGTTTTAACTTTATTTTGTTTTTAGTAATTAAATATGTATATCTTTAAAATATTTCTTACATTAGATAAATTTGCATCCAGAGGTTTACATTTTTTTTTTTAGTAATTAAATATGTATATCTTTAAAATATTTGTTACTTTTAGATAAATTTGCATCCAGAGGTTTACATTTTTTTTTTATTATTGTTTCATATTAGTATATTTTTGTGTTTAATATTTTCTAGTAAAATATTAATCTAAACAGGTTTAAATGCAGACTGTAAATAATTATAAGTTTTGAAGACTATTTTTGTTGCAGTTCTTAATCATTTCATACTTTTTTATTCTACACATTGCCTATCTTAACAGACGCCAAGAGGAGTTACAAATTGAAAAGGAGGAGATTGATAGGCAGAAAAAGTTGCTATTGAAGCGAAAACCCTCAGAAGGTGGGGCCAATTCCCGCAAAAGAGGTGCAGCCTCTATAACAAGTCTCACTCAGTCCAATCTCAGCCTTCCTAATGGTCTTGGTGGGGAAACGGACCACAGAGACCTAACTTTGCAGGAGTACTATGAAGCAGAAGAAATATTAAAAGTGAGAAAATATTGTAGTGCATGTATAGATTGCAGACTATTATATTTTTTATCTATCTGTGAAATTCTATAGATTGTCAATAATAGTACAATGTATACCCATCACAGTAAATTTTAACATCTTTTCCTAATTGATAAATACGAGTACAACAGAGCGTAGTTTTGATCTGCAGCATCTAGTAAGATTTATGAATTTAACTAATTGCCGATTTTATTTTATCTGAGTACACTCATAGGATGTTTTCTATACGCAAAATCCTTTGATGAAATTATTATGCATCCTTGAAACTTGCTCTTTTCTATATTATGTTCACCTGATATATACAATACCCTATAGCTATATATATACCATACCCAATATATATATATATAAATATATATAGTATATATATATATATATATATATATATATAGTATATATATATATATATATATATATATATATATATATATATATAGTATATATATATATATATAATATACCGTATATATATATATATATACCCAGTGAATAACATGAAGCTTCAAATTATCCCACTGTTACTCTGTAAATAGTTACCAACTACACGCTATAAATTATAACTTCCTCCTGAGAATATTTCCTTATTATCCCTATTGATTAATTTGCAATTTTTTTATTATTATATTTCATTATCTAATTTTGAAGCACACTGGAATTATTTTATAATTTAAATAACTAGTAGTAAATTAAACTTACTTAAAATTAACCGACTTGGCCTTTAATTATTTTTTATCACTAATATCTCTTAGTTAAGACAAAATGCTCTTAAGAAAGAAGATACCGATCTTCAGCAGGAGATTGAGAAGTTGGAGAGGGAGCGTAATCTCCACATCAGAGAACTAAAAAGAATTCATAATGAAGACCAATCCAGGTGTGTAATATTATTATTATTATTATTATTATTATTATTGAATGGTTGGAAAGGTGATTGAAAAAGGGTTGGTGTAACAGGTTCCTTTGTGGTTGCGGCAGAAGATGAGAATGGTAGGAAAGGGATTGATTTCTGTGAGGAGGTGTGTGTGTGTGTAAGTAATGCATTCTTCCAGTACAAGACTATCCATAGGTATACGAGATGGTATAGTTAATGATGGTGTAAGAAGGAGTATGTATTTTGGGGAGGAGGTAATAGGTAAAGTGAGATGGAATTTCTGGTGGAAATGATCAAGAATGGAGGTGAGATTATGATTTGACTGGATTTGGAAGTTGTGTAACAAAGCGTTTGTGGAAGGTGAAGTTCCGAAGGATTGTAGGAGAGCAATGATAGTACCCTTATGTAAGGGTAAGGGATATGAGGGGAACTGTAGAAACTATAATGGAATTAGTTTATTGAGTATTGTAGGGAATATTATTTTGGTTGAAAGTGCTTCGTGGGTCTGATTGTTGAAGAACAAGGTGAATTTAGAAGTGGTGGAGGATGTGTAGATCAAATTTTTACATTAAAGCAAATGAGGTGAAAAAGGAACAAACTTTGGGTTTTATGAATTTGCAACAGGCATACGACAGGATTAATATGGAAGCTCTGTGGCAGGTGTTAGTGATAAATAGTGTTGGTGGTAGGCATCTGAATGGAATCAAATATATGTGTCATGAGATGGATGTGTAGAAGATTAAATAGACCGGAGAGTGAATGGTTTAATATTAGTAGTGGAGTGAGGCAGGGATGTGTTGTGTCTCCATGGCTATTTATATACAGATGGGGTGATGAAAGAATTAAAGACTTTTAAAGGTGGCAGGGGAGGGTGTTAGAATAATGATGAATGGAAGAAAGTAGAGGGTGCCATACTTGTTGTATGCAGATAATTTAGTTTTGATATTGTGAATCTAAAGTTTGAGAGGATTGGTAGAGGGGTTTAGCAGGGTGATAGTGGTGAGTGACGAAAGCCCGCAGTGTTAAATCATATTGGAAGGTGAGCAACTGGAACAAGTGTGAGTTTAAATATGTTGGATGAAAAGGGAACGGATAATGCAGTGTAGTAGGAATGTTGTGAATTGAAGAAAGGTCGATGCAATTAAATCTTTGGTGAAAGCAAGAAGGCTAAGTCTTGAGTGCGCCAAGGTTCTGGATCAGGGTATGTTGTTACAGGTGATAATGTATAGCAGCGAAACTGGCGTGGAATAAGAGGTATAGATCTGAAGTGTACTCTGTTCGGATGGATATT
>JABUQX010039790.1:15000-17500 GCA_015478945.1 Trachelipus rathkii | reverse complement strand
GGGGAAAGGTTGAAGGAAGTGGAAAAATTTAAGTACCTGGGTGTTACTGTAAACGTGGATGGAGAAATGGCCGGAGAGATTGAGGAGAGAATAAACAGGTTTTCGAGGGGTGTGGGACAGCTGTATGGATTGCTGAAAAACAGGCATGTACCGAAGGATGTTAAGGTTTTGATATATACGACAATACTAAGACCTACTCTCGTATATGGATCGGAAGCTTGGACCCTTACCACCAGAACTAAAAGCAAGATTGTGGCAGCAGAAATGAGAGTGCTGAGACTGATAGCAGGAGTGACGAGAAGGGAGCGAAGAAGAAATTCGGAAATTAGGCGCGAGCTTGGAATAGAGCCCATTGATTGGTTGATAGAGAGACAACAGCTAAGGTGGTATGGCCATGTCCGAAGAATGAATGAGGAGAGATACCCTGCGAGATTCTACGACTGGCAGCCAGAAGGAAGAAGACCTGCTGGGAGACCAAGAAGAAGATGGAGGGATGGTGTTGCAGCGTCGATGGTGAAGCGAGGAAAATCTATTGCCGAGGTGGAAGAGGAAGGATTCTACCGAGACCGATCCGCATGGAGGGGCTTTGAAGACATAATTAATGTATTATCGCATTGAAAAGATGAGGAAGGAATATATATATATATATATGTATATATATACTATATATATATATATATAATATATATACATATATATATATATATATATATATCTCTTCCATATAATATATATATATATCTTTTCCATATTTATCCATATATATATATATATATATATATATATATATATATATATATATTAATTGATTGATTGATAACTTCCTCCATTTATATTGTGTAGCTATGATGAACACCCATTAAAGCCAGTTCTGTTATTCTTTCTTCTCCCGTAGAATTGAAAAATATGTTTCAGAGTAGGGAAATATATTTTTGGAGTGCACTCTTTGAGTGAGGTAAATGCTAAAATCTTTAACAATCGAAATGTGACAGTGCGATTCAAATTTATTTTGCAAAATTCGTAAATTTTTTAATAGATATCGATGGAATGAGTGACTTTACAAAGATTAGTAAGTAACCTATTTAAAAAATCATCAAGAAAAGAATTGTAATACCCCTATATATTTTCATTTTACATTGATTCTCAAATGAGGCATTTTCATTTTGCCATTAACAGAAAGCAGAAGTTCTGTTGCAACTTTCAAAAAAAAATGTTTGAAAATGTTTCATTTATATCTGCTTGAAAATCATTCAAAACAAACATCACGTTTTCAATATGATTAAGATCAGTTGCTGTCACTAATTACGGAGTTTGCTAATGTAGTACATAATGGAAGAGTGTATGTTAATAAAGTTGAAATCATAAATAAACTTAAAACAAATTTGCTTGAGTTTTTTTTTAAGAAGGTTTGATACCTTGATCAATTCAAGCTTCTCTAAAGCTTCATCAAATGCTTTAAAAATTTCTCTAGATAGTAACAATCCATCAAAACTTTCCATCAAACTTGTCTCGCCCATTCGTGTGTGTTTGGCCCATTTTGTTTCTGGGAAAATCTTTCCTACTTTTCTTTTAAAATAGTAGTCTGCCATAGCAATCTAAAATAGTAACTAGTTGCACTGGTCGTGCTATAAAATTTCTTATGTGTTGTACTTCACATGGATGTGAACAGCAATGAACATATAACGCCGCTGGATATTTTCAACAACTTAAACATCTCTTAAACATTTCTTCATCGATAATGCGCCATCATATAGTTGACCAATTAAAAGTCAGACTTTACTTCAGCGTTCGTAGTATTCCCTCCGCTAGAGATTAGGAAATAAATATACAGCAAGAAACCACATGGGCTTATCGAGTCTGTCCCAGTCAACTAAATATTTATGAAACACATGCTCATGCAGCATGCACAAAATACCAGGGCTGCGGAGTCGTAAAATAAATTTTTCGACTCCGACTCCTTAAATTCAAATTTGGATTTTCGACTCCGACTCCACTTAAACAAAAATTTTCGACTCCGACTCCACTTAAACAAAAATTTTCGACTCCGACTCCGACTCCAGCAGTCAAATTCAAAATTTCGACTCTGACTCAGATTAGTGCTTACAGAGTTACCTTAAAACATTTTTTTTGTTTCAATAATTTTTTTTTCGCTTCCGTTTGAGAATAAAAAAATATACCACTTTTCCAATGAATCTAATCTCCAAATGCTATACGGTAAAGTATCGTAAAGACAAAGATGCAGGCGCAACACATGACAAACAAATATATTTCAGTTTCTGAAACAAATGTATAACGTAATTATAATGCAAATTATTTTTATTTTTATTATAAAACAGCCATTATAAAATTAACAGTTTAATACTTTCAGTTTCAATAATAATAATAATAATAATAATAATAATAATAATAATAATAATAATAATAATAATAATAATAATAATAATAATAATAATAATAATAATAATAATAATAATATAAAATATTTTAATGGCATTAACAA
>JABUQX010039790.1:0-10000 GCA_015478945.1 Trachelipus rathkii | reverse complement strand
CCGCCAGCGCCAGGAGCTTGACTGGCCAGGGACCCCCGACTTCGGCGCCAAAGAAGAAATGCATGGAATGCAAAACAGAGAAAGAAGGGAGCAGTTAGAAGAAGAAGAAAGAAGGTGAGGAAAGGAGAAATGAAAGAAGAACGAGGAGTGAGTAGAGGCTCGTGGCAGCCATCGGCACCGGTGGAATGGGCAGGCCTAAGCAGCAAGACGTGGTCAATGTTGGGGATTGAGGGCCAATGGCATCTGGGAACCATCACAGTGCACAATAAGCCGGCCAACAAAATTTCTTACACTCTTTTTGTTTATAACTTTTACAAATTTACGTTTTTACATACCTCAAAGCAGTAAATCACCAAATCAAACCACTATCCAAACCCTCCTCCTGTCCAGATCTACATCTATTGATTAAGGTCAAATTTTTACTGGTAATTGTATCGCGCACATACTTGAATCACTAAACAAATCAATTAGTCCACCTTCTCCCTCCTGACATTCAGATCAGTGACCATGATTTATCAAATTTTTACCAGTGCTGTAACATTTATTATTACCCTAGCAAACAATTAAATAGTCCACTGTTCAACCTCCTCCTTGACATCTGTGATCTATTGATCTGCTGATTAAGGTCACCTTGCAAAATCAACATCGCTTACATACCCAGCAGCAAATCACACTGGGGTCCACACTATCTGGTCTCCTTTCCTGACTCCTTTAGTTGTTCGGAAACACGGGCAAAACAAAGGCTTTAGAGCGGCCTGCGCAATTCACCAACAAACCCACTATCCACCCACTACACATCTATTGATCTATTGATCGGGTTTACCAAACTGTAATCAGCGATAGCCCTAAAGCAGTAACACTAAACAACCTCATTCAGCCTTCGATCTAGCTGACGGCTGGCTAAGGTCAGTTTTCTTTGCCTGTAACGTTTTCATTATCTCAAATCAGTAAATCAATAAATAAATCCATTATCCAGCCAGCATCCGATTCTCCTTCCTGTATAATCTACTGACGAGATGACGTCACACTGAAAGCACATTTGAATGGGGCCCAGCGGTCATAAAATCTGTTCCTGAGAAGAACAATATATGTTAACGTAAACAAAGTTTTCTCACAGTTAATAAAGCACTTAGTATCATCTGATCCAGAAATAATGTGGGTCGTCAAATCCAACACAGCCTTAAACAGAATAGTAACGTTATCAGTACAATAGCTTAACAACAGTAAAGTAACTAATATAGCATACAAACACGTAACCTACTTACACTTTTCTAACATATCGCTGTTAATTTACACTAACATGGTAATAATTAACTAAAATTTATCACAACAATGGTTAATTATCATACTGATCAACGAATATACTCTAACACAGTGATGCCCAACCTTTAGTCTATCGCGAGCAAATTAAAAATTTAAAAATTTTTGGCGAGCCACACATAGGACGACGACCACTAATAATCAGTAATTTATTATATATATATTATTATTATTATTATTATTATTATATATATATATATATATATATATATATATATATATATATATATATATATATATATATATATATATATATATATATATATATATATATATATATATATACGATGCCACCATTCACGGACAGGGCCCTTTTCCAAAGGAGGGGGCAAAACAAAAATACAAAAAAGAATGAAAAGAAAAAAACATAAAGGAAAGTAAATTCACCCAGTCCCTTGTCTAATGCAATTCCCTCAGGTGGGCGTAGACGCGAGACTTAAAGAGAGGAAGATTGAATACTGCAGGAAAAATGGATGAGGGCAATTAGTTCAACAAAACAAATGTGGCTGGAAAGAAGGAGGCACCACAATGAGTAAACCTTGAGTATCCAATATTCACACAATAGTCATGTGAGAGTAAGGCACCTCTTGTTTTACGAGGGCGACGCAGTGGTTGAGGAATGTGAGAGGTCAATTGTCTCGAGCACCTGCCATTGTAATACCTATAGAAAAGAGATTGGGCACCAATATCACCTCGCAGAGAAAGAGGGTCAAGGGAATTAGAAAGTATTGGACAGTTTATTAGTCTCTTAGCCTTAGCCTCAACACTATCCAAAAGGAGGGTGGAACCGGATCCACCCCAAATGTGATAACAGTATTCCATACAGGGGCGAACAAGACTCTTATATAACTGGAGTAACTGAGCAGAAGAAAAATTCACGCAATCTGAACAGAATTCTCAGCTTCATAGAGACCATTTTAGCAACCGATTTGATATGAGGTCTCCAAGACAATTCACTATTTATGTTCAGTCCAAGAATATTTATGTTGTTTACAGGTGAGACATTAGAGCCGTCGAAGGGGATAGGAAAGTTGGGAGGTGTTTTAGAGAGGGAGATATGAAGAAGTTGAGTTTTTAAAGAGTTGAATTTCACAAGAATGCGGTTAGCCCACTGAGAAATTCCGACCACATCGGCAAGAATTGAATTTGAAAACTGTAGACGAGAGGCAACTCAAGATACAAACAAGGGAGCACATTTGAAATGAGTAGAGGAATAGAGAGTTGACTCAGCAGCATAAGAGTGAACAAAGTTAGAAGTCCAGCTAAGAAGACCGTTAAAGAAAAGTAGGAATAAAGGTGGAGATAAAACAGAACCCTGAGGAACACCACAATTAACAAGAAAGGAGAAAGAGGTTGCTCCATCAACAAGAGCTGAAATGGAACGATCTGAAAGAAAACTAGACAATAGTAAGCAAAGAGAAGGAGGAAATCCAAAGGAAGGTAGCTTAGAGAGTAGCGATGCGTGTCATACCCTGTCAGAAGCCTTAGATATGTCAAGCGCTACCACACAAGACTCCCCATAGTCCCTAAGGGCAGAAGACCATAGATCAATGATATATATATATATATATATATATATATATATATATATATATATATATATATATATATATATATATATATATATATATATATATATATATATATATATATATATATATATATATATATATATATATATAAATATATATATATATATATATATGTATCTTTTATATACATATATATATATATATATATATATATATATATATATATATATATATATATATATATATATATATATATATATATATATATATATATATATATATATATATATATATATATATATATATATAATTTCTAAAACTATTTAATTTTTAATAAACGTGATAAATCTGAATACGCGAGTCGCGAGCCACATTAGAACGGTACGCGAGCAACATGTTGCCCGCGGGCTACGGGCCAATGAGTATACTCTAACATAATAGGGTTTCCACATTAATAAAACTAACATAGCATCAACTGAACTAAGAAAATAATGTACAACAACAAACCTAACACATCTTAAGCAGGAATAAGCAGTCAACATTAACAACAGTACAGGGCTTTACCCTCCTAGAGGCCTCAGCCCGGGCTGAGGCCCAAAGTCGCATACCCCCTTGGGGGGTGAACCCTGCAGGATTCACACCCCTTTCAAGGGGCGCATCCCCCTGGGTTTTCTCTCGGAAGGTAATGTGTTGCTTTAGATACTCTTGGTTAATGAAAACTGTTTATTCGTAAGTTAAGTACGTTATGTTAAATATTACTATGACAATGTGGAAATAACACTGATTTGTTAGAGAAATGATGAGTTTTTGTAAGATATTACTGTGTTAACTGACGATGATGTGTTAGAAACGTGAGCCTAGGTTAAGTTTTTTGTTGGGTAATGTTAGGTTTGCCCTAGAATTTTGCTAATGTCTACGTTTATTCATAGGTCAAATGATGTTATACTCGAAAACGAGTGACACTTTGATGAAGATAGTGTCAATTCATAGTTCAAGATGGTGGCATCTTTGATAGATTGGTCACTTTGTTAAGGGATTTTGTTAGATAATACGGCTTTACCTGTTGCAATATGCTCGAAAAGTGGGAACATATCGAGTATTGTGTGACCTGTTAGCTACTTTACCTTGATCAGTAGGGAATTTTTCAGGATGTTAGTTGATTATTCATACGTGAGGTATGTTAGGTTTGCATTTGTACATTATATTCCTAGTCGCGGTTATGATTTGTTAGCTTTATTGATGCTAAAACTTTGTTGGTTAAGCATATATTCGTAGGTTAGTATATAAAGAACTTATTTTTATGTTATGTTTGTCCAAAATGATACTTGAAATATGACTTGAATCAATAGCTCAATAGATCACAGGCGGGTGGGACGGGTAGGGGACTGCTGGGATGGGTGGTTTGATTTACTGATTTACTGATTTACTGCTTTAAAATCAGTAAATTATTACGTTTTACTGTGATATTTTACTCAAAGAACTTATTTTTATGCTATGTTAGGATAAAATTTTGTTATTTTTTGTTATGTTTGGTTAAAACTTTGTTATGTTTGCGATTATTCGCTGGGGATTATGATATTTAGATGAGGTTATGATGAATTTTTTGTTAAATGTTACGAAGTTGATGTAAAACATTTGTTACGTCAGCATTTATTCTTTGTCAGTATTATATTCTTTGTCAGTATGATGATTAGACAGGTTTATGCTAAATTTTTTGTTAAATATTACGATTAATGTAAAATTAACATTGATATGTCAGAGATTTGTATTGAAAAAGTGTGAATAGGTTACGTTTTGGACGAAGTGTTAGGTACTTTACTGTTGTTAAGGGCGGAAGTTTGTTAATGCTAGTGGTTTATTCGTACGTATGGTGTGTTAGGTTTGTCGTTACATTATATTCTTAGTTCATGTTACAATGTTATGTTGGGTTTATTAATGTAAAAACGTTGTTACGTTAGCTTATATTCGTTGGTTAGTATATAAGAACTTATTTTCAGGTTATGTTTGAATAAAACTCTCTGCTATGTTTACAATTTATTCGTTGGTCTGTATGATACTTAACAAGGTTATGATAAATTCTCTTGTTAAATATTACTGTGTCACGTAAAATTAACGTTAATATGCTAGAGATATGTTTGTGGAAAAAGCATGAATAGGTTACTACGTTTTGTATGCAGTGTTAGTTACTTTACAGGTGTTAGTGTGGAACTTTGTTAATGCTAACAGTTTATTCATGCTGTTGTGATAGATTGTCGTTGTACATTATTTTCTTAGTCCATATGATGCTATGTTAGCTTCTGATATGAAAACCCTTGTTATGTTAGCATATATTCGTTGGTTAGTATATAAAGAACTCATTTTGTGCGAGGCGTTTCGTTATTCCCAACGATGTGTCATTTATATTTAATTGTAAACCGAATGGCGACTGCTACATTGCTCATATTCCTGTCAGAGGGTTAAATATAATAAGTATTGCATCACTTTATGCAAATGGTTATAGCTTAAAATCATTTTCATGTTTAGAGTTGTTATTTTCTGAAAGGGGGAAGGAGTCTAAAAAGAGATAATGTTATTTGGGATAAGGTTATGATAAATTTTTTGTTAAATATTACTATGATAATGTAAAAAACTTTGTTACGTTTGCATATATTCGTTGGTCTGGTATGATAATCGGTCAAGGGTTATGATATATTGATAAGTCGTTACTGTGTCAATGTAAGATTAACGTTAATATGTTAGAGATATGCTTGGAAAAAGTATGAACAGGTTACGTTTTGTATGTAAAGTTAGTTACTTTACTGGTGTTAAGTGTGGAACTTTGTTAATGTTAACAGTTTATTAGGGCGTAAGATGTGTTAGCTTTGTCGTTGTTAAATATTACTATGATAATGTAAAAAACTTTGTTACGTTTGATTAATGTGAAAACATTGTTGTGTTAGCATATATTCACTGATTAGTATATAAAGAACTCAGTGGAACTTTTGTTAATGTTAACAGTTTATTCGTATGTAAGTTGTATTAGGTTTGTCTTGTACATTATTTTTCTTCTTAGTTCATGTTACGCTATGTTAGTTTTATTGATGTGGAAACTTTATTACGTTAGAGTATATTCGTTGATCAGTATAATTAACCAATGTTGTGATAAATTTAGTTAAATGTTACTGAGTCAGTAAGATTAACGTTAATATGTTAGAGATATGCTTGAAAGAGTGTGAAGTTACGTCTTGCATACCATGTTAGTTGCTTTACAGGTGTTAAGTGTGGAACTTTTGTTAATGTTAACAGTTTATTCGTGTGTAAGTTGTGTTAGGTTTGTCTTTGTGCATTATTTTCTTAGTTCATGTTACGCTATGTTATCTTTTATTGATGTGGAAACTTTATTACGTTAGCATACTGTTGATCTGTATAATTAACCAATGTTGTGATAAATTTTTGCTAAATGTTACTGTGTTAGTGTAAGATTAACGTTAATATGTTAGAGATATGCTTGGAAAAAGTATAGATAGGTTACGTTTGTATGCCATGTTAGTTGCTTTACTGGTGTTAAGTGTGGAACTTTGTTAATGTTAACAGTTTATTCGTGTTTAAGGCGTGATAGGTTTGTCTTTGTACATTATTTTCTTAGTTCATGTACCGATATGTTAGCTTTATTGATGTGAAAACTTTGTTGCGTTAGCATACTTTCGCTGCTCTGTATGATAATTACAATGTTGTGATAAATTTTAGTTAAATATTACCATGTTAGTAAATTAACATCGTTATGCTGGAGATATGCTTGACAAAGTAAGAATAGGTTACGTATTTGCATGCTATGTTAGTTACTTTACTGATGTTAAGTGCTGTACTTTGTTAATGTTGACTGCTTATTCCTGCTTAAGATGTGTTAGGTTTGTTGTTGTACATTATTTTCTTAGTTCAGTTTATGCTATGTTAGTTTTATTAATGTGGAAACCCTATTATGTTAGAGTATATTCGTTGATCAGTATGATAATTAACCATTGTTGTGATAAATTTTAGTTAATTATTACCATGTTAGTGTAAATTAACAGCGATATGTTAGAAAAGTGTAAGTAGGTTACGTGTTTGTATGCTATATTAGTTACTTTACTGTTGTTAAGTGTTGTACTTTGTTAACGTTACCAGTTTAATCCTGTTTAAGATGTGTTAGGTTTGTTGTTGTACATTATTTTCTTAGTTCAGATGATGCTAAGTAAGCTTTATTAATGTGAAAACTTTGTTACGTTAACATATATTGATTGATGTTTGTATAAAGAACTTGATTTTATGTTATGTTTATTCAAAATGATACTCGAAATGTGACTTGAATCAATAGATCAATAGATCAATAGATCAAGGATGGACAGGAGGGTGGCCGGATGCTGGCTGGATGGTGGTTTGATTTACTGATTTACTGATTTAGGGTATGTAAAACGTTACAATTTTAGTAAAAATTTGACCTTAATCAATAGATCAATAGATCACAGATGGTCAGGAGGGAGGTTGGATAGTGGTTTGATTTAGTGATTTACTGCTTTAGGGTATGTAAAACGTTACAATTTTAGTAAAAATTTGACCTTAATCAATAGATCAATAGATCACAGATGGTCAAGAGGGAGGTTGGATAGTGGTTTGATTTAGTGATTTACTGCTTTAGGGTATGTAAAACGTTACAATTTTAGTAAAATTTGACCTTAATCAATAGACTAATAGATCACAGATGGTCAGAAGGTAGGATAGTGGTTTGATTTAGTGATTTACTGTTTTTAGGGTATGTAAAACGTTACAATTTTAGTAAAAATTTGACCTTAATCAATAGATCAATAGATCACAGATGGTCAGGAGGGAGGCTGGATAGTGGTTTGATTTAGTGATTTACTGCTTTAGGGTATGTAAAACGTTACAATTTTAGTAAAAATTTGACCTTAATCAATAGATCAATAGATCAATAGATCAATAGATCAATAGATTTGATTTAGTGATTTACTGCTTTAGGGTATGTAAAAACGTAAATTTGTAAGTTATAAACAAAAAGTGTAAGAAATTTTATTTATTTATTTATTTATTTATTTATTTATTTATTTATTTTTTTCTTGATGGTTCTGAAACCATTATTTTCGAAATCTACAGATCCAATAACATATATAAAGACACCAACATTGTTGTTATACTGAATGTTTACTTTCAACTAGGCACCGCAATTGATTCCTACACCGGTGCTCCAGCCTACTCCTCAGACTCCCTCCTACTCCTTCCTCTAAGCCTTCCTTCTCCTTCCTCCTTCCTCCTCCTTCTCCTCCTTCTTTCTTCTTCTTCTTCTTTTCTTCTTCCTTCTTCTTCCTCTGTTCTGCATTCCATGCATTTCTTCTTCTTTTTTTCAACCGGGGACCTCCTCCAGGGGGTCCCTGACTCCAGCCGAATCCAACTCCAACCTGTCTCCGACGCCTACCTCATCCTGTCTCCGAGTTTCAGTCTTCTACGTCAATATTTAATGGGACCCCTTCGGGGTCCCCATGGGGGACGTAGGGGTATGTAATCTCGTCTACGATGAGATTACATCACCATATAACCATCCTTCAAATTTTAGCCCAATACGATAACTCTAGCCCATGTAGATATAAATTGGACTCAGAACCGGATGCGAAGAAGAAACCACGGTGGAAAAGATCGTTTTTCGACTCAGATTCGATTTCCTTCGGAAATCGAATCTTCGACGTAATAATAATAATAATGTGTATGTGTATGCGCACGCGCGCACATATTCTCCGACGAGATTACGTCATCACGCTCGAGCCTAACTCTCGTTAGGCTTAACTCAGTCTCGGGTTTGGAAAGCCAAAAGGGTATAAACGCGGGCGTAGCGGCTACGCTCTCGGGGGTGATCCCCCTCTATATACATCCTACAGATTTGAAATTTACACGGATTCGGTCCTTACCCCATACATACATTATATTCCAGCTTCAGACCATATTCTTATACTTTTGAGAAAAAGCTGGTCGAGGTGAGACTGTACCATCACTACTCACCTCAGAAGTCAACAACTAACGCAAATTACGCAGATGAGCACAGACTCAGGCTTTGAAGTTGGGGAGATTAAATTCAGCAGGAAACACAGAAGATGGAAAAGAATTCCACAGAACAGAGGTGTGGCAGGAAAGAAGGAAGCAATGCAGCAGAACTATTGAAGGCCACTAATATCAACACAAACCTATGTGCTGACACAACACCCTCCTTTGTGCTACGAGGGGACGTAAAGGTGGTGGTACAAGTGAGTGATAGTTCCTCGAGCACCTGTAGCTGCGGCAAATCTATAGAAAAGAGATAAAGCACCAACATCGTGCAGCAAGATAGAGGGTCAGTGTAGAAAGTACAGAACAGTTTATAAGCCTTTGACTAATATTATATTATTGTTATTATATATATATTATATATATTATTATTATATATATATATATATATATATATATATATATATATATATATATATATATATATATATATATATATATATATATATATATATATATTATATATATATATATATATATATATATATATATATGTATAGATATATATATATATATATATATATATATATATATATATATATTATATATATATATATATATTTATATATATATTTATATATATATATATATATATATATATATATATATATATATATATATATATATATATATATATTATATATATATATATATATATTATATATATATATATAATATATATATATATATATATATATATATATATATAAAGAGTTATATATATTTATAGTATGAGGTATAGTAGGTAGGTGCAGAGTATATATATATATATATATATATATATATATATATATATATATATATATATATATATATATATATATATATATATATTGGAAGCGGCGCACGAAACGCGAAAGCGTTTCAATGATAAATGCGAAACATAAACAATCAAAACGAAATTGAACGAAGTACTACTGATATATGCATTATAGGTACTACAACACATTTTCGCAAAGCCGCAATAGTTGAAAGAGGCCAGAACTATAAAAGTGAAGTGGCGCATGAAAAAGGGCGTTTCACGATAAATGCGAAAACGGTTAAACAACCATTCCGAGGCAAAACTGAAACGAAGTACAATA
>JABUQX010039789.1:50000-54265 GCA_015478945.1 Trachelipus rathkii | reverse complement strand
GTCGAGAGTGAGCGTATTTATAGTGTAGGTAGGAATGTAAAACACCCCAAAAAGAAACAGTCTCTCGCCAGATACTTAGTGAAAGCTTAATGTTTTTGCCATCACAACTGTGTGAATTTTGTTAATTTGAAGTATTGAATGATTATCCTATTCGTAAATGAGTATTTTATTATCGTCATGTTGAGTATCAGCGTTTTGTTATTTTTAAACTTCGGCTGATTAATTAGCGTCTCTTCTTTCATTATTTTTATTCTTGATATATTGTAGCTAGTTCAAGAATCTTCTTGTAAATTGTAACCATGTTAAAACATAAAAGCTTAGTAGCTAAACTTTGTTAATACCTACTTGAAAATGGAAATGGAATATTTTTTAAATAAACACAAACATAAAAAAAGTTATTATATTATATTGCAACTAAATTATTCCTTAAAGTGACTATTTTTAATTTATTAAATAAAATTATACTTGGGCACAAACCAAATATGCAAATAAAATGACTAAGTATCTTTTGTACAGGGCAATGCAATCTTGGAGTTGCCTAGCAGTGCACAAATGTTCTTCCTTTATTAGCGTAGTGTATGCTATTATATTAACTTAAAGTATCGGTATCGCGCTGATCGGTATCGGTGATCGCGCCCCACCTTAAAAAAATAGAGTATCGGGTATCGGTAGCGGTTACGGCCTCTTTCTGGGTATCGGTACATCCCTAATATATATTATCATATATATATATAATATATTATAATATATATATATATTTATATATATAATATATCAATATATATAAATATATATACTATATATATTATATATATATATATATATATGTGAATAGTTATATTTTTATAGCCTATAATAGATATAATATATAAAAATCTATATATAGTACTTATTTATATTTATATTCATGGGGCTCGAGCCCAACGGGGGCACAGCAGCGGGAACGCTTTTTCCATACCCACAGTAGGGCAGGGCGGAGGAACCCCCGCCGACCACCCCAAGATACCAAAGAGCGGGGGTTCCGGAGACCCTCTCTGGAGGGGGGGGGGAAATAGTCCTACCCGTCGTCCCCCGGAAGGCGAGAGACCCCGACTCCTGCCATCTTTTGCGGTTTACCTATTGGAATTACTTTAGTTAAAAACGCCAAAAAACAATATTACAGCCGAATTAAAAAAATAAAAAACAACATAAAAAAAAAAAAATGAAATTTTAAAAAAAATTATTTAAAATATTTCGAACTTTTGAATCATGTGCGTTACCACTTAAATTCATTATTAGTATCATATACTAGCAATATATATTAAAAAAAAACAAAAAAAAAACTGACGGAGTCGTAAAACATAACAGGTACTAGCCCTATTCCAGGAGGGGAACTTCTCTAGGTAATTACTACCTAGGATTCGGACTAGGGATCGAACCGGCACCCTTGCCATGCGACTCTGTCGCTCTACCGATTGAGTAGGAATAATCTAATGAAGTTTCTCTTCCTACTCATTATTGCCATAAGATACAAGTATATATATATATAATATATATTATATACTATATATATATATATATATATATATATCATGAATATATATATTTATATATATTTATATATAAAATAATATCCGATTGATATTATCATATATAATTATATATGATAGATATTATTATACATAAAATAATATATATATATATGTATTATATATTATAAAAATATGTGAGATATATCCTATATATAATAATATATTATATATATATATTATATAGAGAAATAGAACGAGAATATATATATATATATATATATATATATATATAAATATATATATATATATAATATATAAATAAATATATATATAATATATATACAGGCATATTCTGTTGTAAAGGAAATGTATTTTTAGATCAGGCTTATTCTTATAATTTATCGCTAATGAAAGAATCTTGTTAATACCAGTTCATTACGGTTAGCGTGCTTTTATATAATATATTGAACAATTAGAATATATTAGAAATACTCTTATGCGTTATATACACTATACTATATATATATATATATATTATATATATCTATATATATATAATAATTATATATATATATATATAATATATATATATATATATATATAATATATATATTTAATAGTGTGTATGTATGTGTATGTGTGTGTGGGTGGGTGTTTAGGTGAGTGTGTGTGAGTGTATATTTGTATGTGTTTGCGCTTGTGCGTTTATTATAATTTAAATTTACAGTTCGAAATGCATTAACCATTTTATATCTTTAGCAAAATTTTGGATTTATAATTTTAGAAAAAGTAAAAAATAAATATAAAAATATATAGAATATAAATATAAAGATAAATAATGTAGAATTTATAATGCTGGTTCTCTTCTAACTCTACGTAACAACAACCCTTCACCAACCCAGCCCTAGTTACCTATTCTTATCTACTATTTCTAGATTTATACAGATCAATATTGATTTAAAAATCACCATCCGTTAGTGTTAACGTACAAAAAAGTTTTTTTTTCATTATAGGTATTAAATATATATATATATTTATATATATAAACTATATATATATATTTATATTATATTTATATATATAATATATATATATATATATATATATATATATATATATATATATATATATATATATATATATAATATATATATATGTATATATTATATATATATATATATATATATATATATATATATATTTATATATATATATATATATAATATATATCAATATAATTATATTATATATATATTATATATATATATATATATTTAAAAATAACAAATGCAAAGTAAAGAAAAGAAAGAACATATTTTTCATTTTATTTAATTATTTCAATTTAAAATTTTGACAGGGAAAATATAATTTTTATCCTATTGTTTAACAAAACTGCTTAAACTATTAGTTAATGTGTAACAAAAAATATACAATAGCATTTTTTTTTTTTTAGGATAACTATTTTATTGAAAATTTAGTTATAATTATATACTTTTTTTCTTAAATTTTAATTAAATATGCAAATGAAAGGAAGAAGATCATATTTTCTTTATTTTCATATAAATTTTTGATTCCTTCCACAAAAAAATTACCTATTGAAAATGGGGTTACTATTTCACTACCCGTTAGTTTGACAATCGTAACAAATAGCAGGCGTTAGTGTTTCTAGGCCCTATTTAAAGCATATAAATCAATATAGTATTTCTATTACTGTCTTTCTCATAACCAATCAAATTGAATATCCGAGTTGTTAGAGAGTTTACTTTTCCAATATTTATTTATCTCAACCATATATATATATATATATATATAATTATATATATATATATATATATATATATATATATATATATATATATATATATATATATATATATATATATATATATATATATATATATATAATATAATATATATATATATAATATATATATAGTATATAGTATGATACGTATGTCCCCGTGCTTGCAACGCCGGGCAGTTGAGGACACCCAGGCAGGTGTCTCGGGCTAAAGGAAGCTATGGCTACGGGAAGCGATTAGGCCTCTTAGCAAGGCTTTCCCAAAGAACTGCTTGCAGAACTCAAGCGTGAGCCTCGGAAGCCGGACAGAACTTTAGACGATGAGACGACGACTTCGGTGAGATTTACTGACTAGGAATCAGGAAAACACTTTCAAGAATTATAGGTGTGCCACGATAAATGTGGGTACCTATGGAGAAAAAGAGGAGGAGATAATAGATATCATGAAAGAGAGGAAGATAGATATGTTTGGGATGGCGGAGATGAGAGTGAGGGGGTGTGAAGAGGGTAAAGAGATGGGAGAAGGATTTGTTCTGATGTATAGTGGAGTGAGAGAAGGAATAAGAAAAGCATGGTGTCGGAATTATAGTGGGACCAAGACTGTCAACATGTATACAGAGAGTAAAAATTATAAATGAGAGGTTGATGATGTGCGTGTTAAAGATAGGCCGGATAAAGTATAGAATATTCCAGGTGTATGCACCACAACAGGGGCACTCAGAGGAGGAAAAAACTAGATTTATGGAATTGATGGAAGAAGAGGTGGGGATGGAGGAGGAGGGGGAGATTTTAAACGCCTAGGAGTTAGAAAAAGAGGAAGAGAGATTGGAAGATTATTGTGACCATTTAAGCAGAGGAGACAAGTAACATGAGCGGAGAGGCGTTGATCGATTTTTGTTGAGAAACGATTCAAAATACATTGAACACGTTTTTCAAAGCATAGAGATTCGCAA
>JABUQX010039789.1:42500-45000 GCA_015478945.1 Trachelipus rathkii | reverse complement strand
TTTAATTAGAGACAAAGTGTTCGAAAGTTCAAACTTTTGTTGAATGTAAAATATCCATGGACCGTTTGGAGAAACAAGAGGAGGAAAGAAGAATAAAGATGACACGATTCCGCGAAAGAAATAAAAGTGAATAACACTTCTGGAAATTAAATTCTACGGTAATTTCAGTATCAGCTTTCTGTTTGCGTGAATAGCACTAGTACAAGTAGGGTGAAGCCAGGTTTATCTGTAATTAGATGAAGGAAAGAAAATGGAATGTTACCTTCAGGCCAGAGTAAACCACCTCGGTTACGTCTTTCCCGCCTGCAAGGGATCACTCCCGTAGAAACAGTAATTCATTACAAGTAAAATTGAAAAGAGGTACAAAAGCATTTCTGACCAGTAGCAGCACCAGGAGTGACAAAACCGCCTCCTTTTATGATGACGTTAGGACTGTCCTTGCAAGAATTTGAATGTTTAAGGGATAAAACAGGGAACAAATGTATGTTCCTGCGGTCAAATTGTAGTATGACTCATAGTTTTGAGAAATTATAAAGTAATGACGTGGTGACCACACTATGAGAGAAAATGACGTCTCAAACAATGACGTGACATCAGGAACAATCGTCATATCTGAAAAGGATCATAAATTTTATAATTCTGTGGTAAGCTATGTTCTCGCTGGCTTAACCCCTCTTTACAAACATAAAACTTCGATCCGAGAATGTTTTTGTATACAATTTTTTGTATTGACAGGCTTCTTCACGTTAGTCACACCGATTATGAAATTATTAATCCGTATTCAATAGGAAGCGAAAGAATCCAACAAATGTAAAGAACTGATGAACTCAACGGTTGGAAATTAGGTTTAACGATACAAGGAGAAGGATTGAATGTCTACAAAAGATCAAGAATGTCGGGTTCGTCTCTAAGGCAATCAGGAATACGGTAAGGAGAATCACCATTTATTCAAAGTTATTGTTGGATAATAAAATGGAGACAAGTGCACCAGTTTCATCTTGAGGACCACAAGAAAGCATTGGCGGTAGTGGACATTGAAATAAAAAATAAAGATGATTTCAGAAAAAAATGTGTTCTCTCTCTCTCTCTTCGTCTCTCTCTCTTCTCTCTCTCTCTCTCCTCTCTCTCTCTCTCTCTCTCTCGGACATTGACATAAAAAATATCGATGATTTCACAAAAAGGAATGTGTTCTATGTTGGAGTTTGAGCAGTCTAAGAATTTAGAAGAAAGAAAAACAGAGCAAACAAATTTAGTCGTTAGATTCGTAAGAGAGAGTCTATGTCACAATGTAGAAAATTGAGAATTCTCCGAATCAGAGACACGAGAACAAGCATTGTCATTGAGCACAAGCACAAGCACACAAAATCCTCAGTTGGGCTGGAAATTAAGGATATAGACAATAATTCACTATGTAACACATTTTTTTGTCTTTGGGCAACAACTGCTATTTCCTATTTTTTTTATATACCTAGAAGGTATGAAAAATGGTTAATATTTTCTCCAAACTTTGATTTTCTGACCAGGATAATGATATTTCACAAATTTACCAATTCCGATATGAAAAATTGGTGAATGTAATCATTCTCGGTTACACTAAGTAGAAAAAAACGACATAACTCAAAAGTAGCATTTATTTATCCTTAGTTTATATAACAGACACCTCAAAATATTTTGAAGTCAGAAGTTTTTTTTTTTTTTCTTTGGCTTATACGGTAAGTTGCTTTCACGAATCAACCCCGAAATATAAAGTCTCCAATCATGTTTTCGTTAAATGATCCTTGGTAGCGTTTTCAAACTCAAAGTACAGAATATCCTGGTGAATATCTGCCATGCTCCCTGAGAATAACTCTCCAATAGTTCTCCTTAAATTAGCAATGAGGATGAAGGAATGGACTTGCGAGGACATCCTGCAGCCCTTTGTTGGCCGTAGTTCCTGACCAAGGTATCAACAAGCTCCTCAGTTTTCGGCCATGTGATTCCCAAGGAAGCCACGAACCACTGCAACAAAAGGCTGTTTCAAGCTGCATTTTCTGTCCTAGTCACCTCTTCGGGAATTCTTGCCATTCCTATGATCTTTTTTATTTGTGGTCCGACGAAGACGCCGGCTTTTGACCTTATACAGCTTTGGGAAGAAGCCTTGCAGGTAGATGAAGGCTGAAGGGACTCCATATCTAGACTGTGATAAACTGTTCATGAGGCCTATTTTATGTGTAAGTGGAGGCAACATATTTTTCTGCGGGGTCCAACATTGTTCCAACCTACACTAAACTCAGTCCGCTGTGGGCAATCCCGCCTTTGGTAGTGTTCTGCGGAGGTTCTGCTGGCCTGTCCTGCTGTCCAAAAGACAAAGATAACTTGAAAAACTTGTAAGCGCCTTGGAGACCCGTCAGGAAGGCCACCATATTTAAATATCCAATAACCTTCCCAATGTGTGCTTCATAGTATTTCAAGTACTTAGAAATACGCTTTCACGTTGCTGTGTTCTTCTTGAGTGAACCTA
>JABUQX010039789.1:7500-37500 GCA_015478945.1 Trachelipus rathkii | reverse complement strand
CTTACTTCGTTCAGTTTCTGGGCTAACACTTTTACTCGGATGGTCATTAGCTTGAATTCCCATTGGTGAGCCCTTTGATGTGTTGAAACATTTAGAAACGTGGTTTCGAACGATGGTAGAAATGATTCTTTGACGTTGGTTACTAGTTTAGTTGTCTTGATGATTGTTTCCTTAATGTCTGGGGGACATTCTAAGGAGATAACTAGATCGAGGTATCCTTCTATGAAGTTAACTTCTCCTGTACGATATAGAACTAAACCAGGTAGAATCTTTGTTTCTTCTTTTTCATTTATGAGATTGCTTTGGCATGTTGATACGATGATGAGTAGCAACAAAACTGGTATTCCGAAATTCATTTCTGAAATATTTATACTTTATACTTTTCTTATCGTGATGAATTATAAGGTCGCCTAATTATGTTTAATAACTGTTTTAAAATTAATTGGTTAGTTAAAGCGTTCGCGTTTTATTACCTAAGCTAACTGGTTTCTTAACTATAATCGAGTTAGTAGAATTAAAATTTAAATGTAAGAGTTTTTCAAACTTAACGTTATATACTATTTAGTACTTGGTTACTTACTTACTAATTTAGTTTTTATATTACTTACTTACTTACTCATTACTTATTAGTTGCTTAATTACTAATTTAGTTTTTATATTACTTACTTACTTACTCATTACTTATTTTTTTTGTTTTCTTAATAGAAAAGTTTTTTGGTTTTTCTATTTTGTATTTTTTTTTTTTGTATTAAAAATTGCTGTCCCCCCTTGTTTTGAGAGTGAAACATATTTTTAAAAGGTTTCTTTATATAAAAAAAATGAGTAAAACTAGTATTGAATTAATCTATTCTAAGATCTATCGAAGTTACATCTAAATTCTAAGATTAGAGTTCTTATGAATATGTATTAATCCCGACTAATTTCCTTAAATTTTTAAGAATATATACTAATCCAAGCTAATTTACTTAAATTTATGACGATCGTCGTCTAATCCAGTCTAAGGGTTTTCCTAATCCACTAAGTATTTCTAAAAATAAAAGAAATTTAGTACAGACGCGAAGCGAAATGCACTTTCATCAAGTTCTTAAAATTAAAAGTATCCTTCTTAGACTAACAGAATAAGAAGAATTCATTCTACAAACTAAAAGAATTTTCTCTTAAATCTAGGAATATACAGTAGTATATACAAAATTGGGATGAACTAGTAACCAGGAGGCAAATACCAAGTTTTCCCTCCACGGACTGTGGTGTTCAAATCCAATTCGACAGGTGGAAGCTGGACAGGAGTCTTCGCTGTAGTCTCCGTGTTGTCACTTGCCTCGGGCTGTTGCTGTAAAGCTTGTTCCTTCATCCTTGTTTGACTTCGGGTAACTCGGGGTGTAGAATCTCTAGGACCAGTAAACAGATTATGGGGCCGATAAGAAGGGTCCTGTTTTCTGTTGTCTGGGATGAACTCCTTAGGAGATGAATCTACGACCGGGGGAATGGGGTAGTGGCCATCTTTTACTGGGGAAATTGGAGATTTCACAGGGGAATTTGTTCTTGGAGGGGTTCCACCATAGGCTCCATACACCTCACCTTCGTGTGCTGGTGGCTCCTGAGAAATTTCTTGAACAGGGTTTTCTAGGGAAATCTCTTGTTGAATTGGGGATAAAGATGGTCTAAACTCTTTTCTCCGAACCGCAGGGTTGGAGGGAGTTTTTGGGAAGTCAATTTTTGGAGTGGAACACTTAAATTCACTGTCTGGACGCGCTCTTCCGGCGACTACATCGCTGTACCTTCTTCTTTCTACAATCTCATCGCTAAATCTTCTTTCTTCCACGGGTTTACTTTCTCTTACAGGTTCCACCGGGGTCGGTTGTTGCACGGGAGTCGGATGGCTCCAAGAATTCGTACCACTCGGTACCGGCTGAGGTGGGGGGATAGAGTAAGAGTTGTAGTATTCTTGCTGAGTTTGTGGTGGAAGGGGAATTGGAAAGTAGCTGTGTCCGGACTGAATTTGTGGCGTTATGGGAATTTGGAAAGGAATATTTGTGAAGACATTTGATTGCTAGGAGGCGAAATTTCTCCACTTCATCCTGTTTTTATACTTCTCTATTTCTTCGTCTCTTGTACTTTCTCTTCTTCCTCCTCTTCTTCTCTTCCTTCTTCTTCTTCCTCCTCTCCCTCTTCCTTCTTCTTCTTTCTTCTTCTGAAAGGACTCCTGGGTCGCTTCTCTGTTGTCTTTCCTCGATTCTTTCCCTTTTTTGTTCTTTGGAGCTTAACATTTCTTTCACCGCATGGGGATTCCAAACTTCATCATTCATAAAGTCAAAATGTGACTCGGTGAACTTTTCTGCCGGGATCACCTTGGCGTTGTCCACATGGACAGGGAAGATTCGGCCTGAATCTAAACAACACACCATCGACTCAGTGAACTTTTCTGCCGGGATCACCTTGGCGTTGTCCACATGGACAGGGAAGGTTCGGCCTGAATCTAAACAACACACCATCAGTTTATTAGGTCCTCTTAAACATTGTACAATGTATGGCCCTTCAAACTTGGGACATAACTTAGAACTTTGATGGGGCGGTTTAACTGCTCTAACGAAGACGTAGTCTCCTATTTTAAACTCTCTTTGCTTGGCCCTTTTATGTTGTTGCTCCAAAGTTTTTGTGGTTTCCGCTTCTAACTTCTCTCTTGCCAAATCTCTTATATAATCGATCCTCTCTACTATCGTATCTACTTCGTCCGAAATGAATCTCATTTTCTCTGACTTATTCACAAAGGGTGATACATAATCAGGCATCTCGTAAGGGAGCCTCTTTATGTAACCATGTAACAGGAAGTGGGGTGAAGACCCTATAGATCGATTATACGCGGAATTGATAGCGATTTGGGCAAAGCTCAGGTATTTATCCCAATCTCGGTGGTTTGCATTCACGTAGTGTCGCAAGAAAGATTCAATATCAGCATTTATTCTTTCTACAACACCATTTTGGGATGCTTTGTAAGGCAAAATTTCTATCTTCTTTATCCTCCACGCCTTACATAGGTCTTTAAACACCTGGCTCGTAAATTCCAAGGCATTGTCAGAGACAAGCAGTTGAGGAGCACTATGTCGACATATGACCCTCTCTTGCAATGCTCTGGCACATTCTTCACTCGTTCTCGTTTTGCAAGGCACTAATTCGACATATCGTGTTAGAACGTCGCGAAATACTAAGATGTATTTGGCTCCTGATCCTGTACAAGCTGGCAATTTTCCAATACTGTCAACATGAACGCGTGAAAAAGGGGTGTACGGCAGTGGCCATCGATTGATCTCTGCTACAGGGGGTCTAGGACCCTTAGTTCTAGCGCAAGACACACATTGACTACAGTATTCTTTAACTAACTTTTGAATACCAGGAAAATAGTATTTTTCCTCTACTCTCTTTTCAGTTCTTTGCTGACCTCCGTGCCCGCTAGCTAGTGAAGCGTGGCACTGGTCTATCACACTGTAAATCATACTATCCGGAACATGTACAAGATAAGGTTTTACTTCAACAAAAAAATAACAAGAAATTGAAATTGTAAAAAAGGATTGCCTTTTATTAAGATGTGTGGGTGTGTTCTGGGATTCTCTTTCGCCCATTTTACCAATTTTCCTACACGGGGACATTTCTCTTGTTCTTTGATGAAATTTTCCCGACTCAAAGCGAAATCTATTCGAGGGAGCTTTTCTGTTGTTTCTGCTTTCTCTGCTTTCTCTGTTTTCGCTATTTCTTTGACCAGGAACACATTAGGTGCTGGATGCCTACTCAGATAGTCGGGGGCAACATTGTTCTTTCCTTTTTTGTACACTATGGTGGGTGAGAAACTGTTTACTAAGAGATTCCATCTAGCTAATCGGCCGGTCTGCTGTTTATTTCGAAAAATAAAGCAGAGAGGTTGGTTGTCAGTGATGATTGTGACCTTATAGCCGAAGATGGTGTTCCTAAACTTTTGCAAGCAGAACACCACGGCTAAACACTCCTTTTCGATCGTATCATAATTTAACTCACTGCCCCTGAGTACCCGGGACACGAAAGATAAGGGTTTTTCTTTCCCTTCATCTGTCAGTTGGTACAACACTCCCCCTATCCCGTAATTACTAGCGTCGGTGTTCACGAAGAATTCCTTGCGGTAATCAGGGAAAGTTAGTTGTGGCTGCACCACTAGTTTCTCTTTCAAAGTGTCGAAAGCTTGTTGTTGTTTTTTCGTCCAAAGGAAAGGGACACCTTTCTTTATCAGATCATACAAAGGTTGTGCTACTGCGGCAAAGTCCTTTATGAGGAAGCGAAAATAAGAGAAGAAACCAAGTAAACTCTGCATTTCCTTCACATTTGTAGGAGGGACGAAACTCTTCATTGTTTCTACCTTGGCCGGATCTGGGCTAATTCCATGTCTTCCTATCTTGAATCCCAGATACAAAACGGCTGATTGTAGGAAACTACATTTTGATAATTTTATTCTCAGCTTATTTTCTCTGAAAGCAGCGAGCACTTTTCTCAAATTTTCAAAGTGTTCCGCCACGTCCCTGCCCAGGATCAATACGTCGTCTAGATAGACTTGTGCTACAGGCCCTAAAAGGTGGTTTAAGGCCATGGTCATCGTGCGGGCATAGATGCTTGGGGCGTTCTTATGGCCGAACATCAAACGAGTGGGGACCCATAGGCCTTTCCTCGTTCTAAACGCCATCAGCTTTTGCGTCTCCTCTTCTATCTCTAGGGCGTTGTAGGCATCTAGTAAATCTACGGATGTAAACACCGTATTACCCCCTAGGGATGTAAAAATCTCGTCGATTGAAGGCAGAGGAAACACGTCCTGAATGCTATGGGAGTTGAGGTACCTGTAATCCAGACACACCCTAGGCTTTGTGCTATTTTTTTTAGCCACCACGAGTAATGGAGACGAGTGGGGGCTGTACCCTGCTTTGATGTACCCCTTTTTCAGTGCAGAATCGGTGAAATCATCGATGTCCTGCAAGTACCGGTGCGGTAATCGGTATTGTTTACGAAAAATGACTTTCGGGGCATCGGGTAACAGCTCAATCTTAAATTTCTGAAGCGGACAGACTGGGACAGCATCATCATCTAGTGCCAATACATCATGGTAGTCCATGAGGAGCTCTAGTAATTCCTCTAGATACTCTGGCTTTTCGAGAAGACAGTTTTCCGCATCTTCTTTTGACATCTTCTCTTCGATGATTTCTTTGTACACTCGCCTTAACTCTGTCTTCGTAAGACCTTTTGAGCAGGTAGCTACATTGGCAGAAACTGTTCTCTGGTGTCCTCTATCGTCTGTGCTTCTCCTGATTGGTTTGCTAATAATCGGATACCCTTCTCCTAGATTCACACCTTTATTCAGATAAAAGGATTTGTCACTCAAATTTATATAACTGAGGATAATTGTGTTATCCCTCACCGGACTAATTGTGTTAGCTACGTACAATGGTCCTTTGGTGAAAGCTGGTGTCAGTATGCACTTTCGCTCCAGTTCGAAATCATCTTGAGTTTCCGGTCGGAGTTTTAGATATCCGCATGATTGACTAGGCAAAACAATCTTCTCAATTACCTTTAAATTTATCTTAATTTCTTCATCCATCATCAGATGGCCATCTTCTTCATGGTCATCGCTCTCCAAAACTTCCAAATCTTCGGATTTGCCCAAATTTTCTTCCAAATCTGAGGGAGTGTGCTTGAGTTTGGGTCTGGCCCCTCTGGAATCAGCGCTGCGATGAGTGAGGGGTGGGTTCATGACGCCCACCTTGTTCCTTTTCATCTGGTCTGGCTCCCCTTGAGCTTCTCCTTTCAAGACAATTTCCCTATCTCTTTTTCCATTTTTAGGCACTTGCTGCCTATTCGAAGTTCGAACTGAAGAGGTTGTCCTCCCCCCTTGGGATGTAGACAAATCGACCTTCCTATAGGAGCGAGGTTCATCCGCGGCGTGTACGTTTCTAACTGACCAGGCGGCCTCCCTATGAGAAAGATGCTTATCCGCGTTGCGTACGTTTTTAACTGGCAAGGCGGCCTCCCTAGGAAAAAGATGCTTATCCGCAGCACGTGCGGGTGGTTTAGCGAAAATTTGGTTCGAATCCTTTGTTCCCCCCTTTTCTAGGCCCTCGCGCCTGGGGTAACTTTCTCCTCCTTTTTTGAGGTCTCTTATTCTTTTAAGATTCCCATCAGAAAATTCTCTAACCAAATAAATTCCGAGTGGATCGGCAAAGATCGGAACGTCTACCTCTCTATCTTCCTTGATAGACATCTTTGCAGAAAAGAAGTTCAAAGTTATGGGAATGTTAGACAAAACATTGCTACCCAAAAGAATATCCCAGCTATTCTCTCCATCGTTATCACTCACTTGAAAGGTAGTGAGGTAATGTCTTTCATGTAGGCGAAGATATAACTGTATTTCTCCCTTTAATACCGTTGGCTTATTGTTCACCCCCTGTACTACTAAATCGGTTTTTCGGAGGGCTACTTTAAAGTTTCCCTCTTTTTCCAATTGTTTGAGCCGTCGGGCTGTGACAATACTAACACTAGATCCGGTGTCAACCAAAACTTTGGTCTTCGCCTCCCTACTACTCATCGATGGAGCAAGATAGACATTCGTGTAAAAGTGTCGTCCCAGCCTAAAAGGTTGCTGTACGACTTCTTTTCTTTTTTCCCTAACTTCCCATCTTTTCGCCCTATCTTTAAACTTCTTTTTCACACGTCTCTTCTCTTTGCCCGATTCTAAAAATTTTCTTTCTCTATCCTATCCTGAGGATGAGAAAGTTCTCCTTCATACATCTCATCACCATACTCCACTTCTTCATTCACCTCAAAATCTCTCGGCTGGCTCTCAGCCACATATACTCTCGCGTTGGTCTTTACCTTCCCATCAGGAGGCTTGTACCCTTCCCTTTTCTTGGAAACGGTCCTGGGCCCTCGTTTGTCTGGGTTGTAAGACTCTGGCTTTTTCGCCCTTATCCCTTTGTCCATATCAATTTTGCTATTGTATGGAGTGAACATCAGCAGGGTTTCTGGGGTCGGTCTCCAGGGCGGTGCTCCTCTACACTTAGGTTGCGACCCCCTTCGATGGTATGCCATGCATTCTCGGCAGTACGGCCATTCCCAGCGGCATGCTTGGGACGAGTGTCCCACCGTCTCACAAAAGAAGCACACCGGATGTTCTCTTAACTCCTGGGCGGACATCTTCTTTAAGAAACCCTTAAAACTCGGTGTAACATACCCCGTCTTCACGTCTTCTCTTTTCTTTTGAAAAGTATTACTCAATTTTACCTCATCTCTCCTCCTTTGAGGAGTGTAGCTGGTTCTCACCTCCTCCCTTCTCTTCTCCTCGTACCTTGGCTTAAATGGTTCCCTGTATGAATTATTAACTCCCACCCTCTGTCTCCCTCCCGATTCCTCTTGGGCCAGGAACACCCTAGTGGTGCGGACCTCATTTGGCCTTCTATTCTCATCTTTTAATAAGGCTCCATTTGAAATTTGAGATAATTTTTCTATCAACTCATTTAAACTCATCTCTGTATCGAATACCCTGAGGATCTTTTCTCGTAATCTGTCTCCATCTCTTCTTTCGTTTACGTTTTGAATGATCTTTCCTGTAACCAAAATGTTTATCTGCCTTGAGTTAAACATTGCTTTATCATCCAGATCATGAAGGCGGCTGCTCTGATATTTCCATAACCGGTCTTTCAACTCTAACACAAAATCAGTGAAGATTGAATCTCTCTCTCTTCTATATTCTAAAAAGTCCAACCAGAGCTCGAAGATCGTTTTCTTCTCCTCCGGTTGTAAAAAAGTTTTTAACTGGGCGAGAAAATCTTCTAATCTGGTGAATTTTGAAAAACTATTTTCTCGGAGCACGTATTTTCTGGCCTCGCTGTTCTGGTCTGATGATATTGCCGACTTTGCAAAGGTGATCTTTTGACTTTCAGTTAAAGGACCTAAAGCATCTAGCTTCTCATTCAAAGAAGTGACGAAGTCTGGGTATAAGATTCCCTTCCATGTTCTTGTTTTCAAATGTTTGCCAAATAATTTCAAATTTTCGGGAATCGTTGGGAAAGCGGTGTTAAACAGATTAGTTGGGTAATAGGGGGCTCCAATTTGTTGTGGAGGCATATAGGGGTAACCTTGCCACACTCCAGGATAAGGATGGAACTGGTTAGGCATGGTGTAATTGCCTGGTGGCACGCCTGTATAATAGAGAGGTTGGGGCATCGTCCCCGTTGGTAAGAACCCATAATTTGAGTTGTTCTGTCCTGCTGGAGCATCCTCGTTGTTGTTTCCTCCCATAACTCCTCCTGTGAGGACGCTGGTTTGTTGTTGAGCGTTGTTAGGCCCAGCGGGTTTGGACTGATCCTATGGCTTGGTTCTGGATCGGTGGGGGCCCGTCGGGTCCCCATGGGGAGGTGTTTGGTATTTCGGCACCCTCCCACTTGCTTTCATTGAGGTTATGAGTTTCGAATCCACCCCAATTTCTACGAACTTTCTTTTTAGTAGTAGTGTCAACAGTAGCAGGCTTTAGCTGTAGGTTCAATGTGTTATCCAAAGCAACCGTTT
Organism: Trachelipus rathkii; assembly: GCA_015478945.1. Taxonomy (NCBI): domain Eukaryota; kingdom Metazoa; phylum Arthropoda; class Malacostraca; order Isopoda; family Trachelipodidae; genus Trachelipus; species Trachelipus rathkii. The sequence goes on along the minus strand of JABUQX010039789.1, from coordinate 28,929 downwards.
TTTGCATGTATGGTGGAGTTTCGACCCGTGGGGGAGGGGCTCCCTCCCTTACTACCTGGGATGTCTGGCTAAGAAGAGCGGTGTAGGGGTTCTGACCGGCCCTTGGTTCCACAGGAGTTAGGATGGGGGTAATCCCTAGGGGAGCTCGTTCCCCTTCTTGGGTTATGGGCGTTTCATCTCCGCCCCCCCTCCGTTTGCCTGATCTGGATTATGACCTCCGTCACTACTACCCTCATTCACTTCAAGATGCTCTTCATCTCTCTCTTCGTCAGCAGCACCGTTATCTCTTATCTCCGAAATTGGTTGCTCCGCCATTTTGTTTTTTCGTAATCACAAAATAATGCACAATATGTCTGTATGACACTTAAATATCTCTCCTGTATGCTCTCAAACAGCAATGTTAACTAGTGTTAGAACTATAAATGTTGTCTGCGGACCCTCTCGGTACTACTATATATATATATATATATATATATATTATATATATATAGCAACTATATATATATATATATATATATATATATATATATATATATATACTGTATATATACTATATATATATATATATATATATATATATATATATATATATATTTATATAGAATTTTACTAAATTGCGAAAAATAGTTGTAGGTGGTTCCCAATATTTAACCAATAATATCAAATTGGTGGAAAACTCAACAGAAAAAATGCTGTCCGCAGATCTCGTATGCTACTACTTCTACTACTCAGACTATCTTTTTACTACTATGCGATGTTTATGGCACCTAATTGAGGTGTTCTGAACAGAAAATCTTCATAAAATTTTTTCGTTTTTCCCCAACTTAACTTATCCCCATATATATATATATATATATATATATATGCTATAATATATTTATATATATATATATATATATATATATATATATATATATATATATATATATATATATATATATATATATAATATATATATATATATATATATATATATATATATATATATATATATATATAATCTTAAAATTACCTTAATTTTAATTAGCGTTTGGGACTGGGGCTTTCTCAGGCTCTCCTGATCAGCAAATGTGGGGTTAATAATCTTGGGGGATACCCTCTATAGAGTATGTATGTATATATATATATGAAAATCATATTTATTTTCCGATTTTTCTTTGTAAAGTATATATGCGCGAAATACTTCAATGAAAAGTATTTATTCTGCATATATATATATATATATATATATATATATATATATATATATATATATATATATATATATATATATATATATAATTAAAATTATTTATCACTTAATCTAACCCCCCCGTAGATAGGTTTCCCAATAAAAAAATGTCATCAATTGCATGTCAATAGACACACACATACAAGTAGATATATATATATATATATATATATATATATATATATGCTATATATATGTATATATCTACAATGTAGGTATATACATATATATATATATATATATATATATATATATATATATATAAAGGCAGGTTTGAAATGGCTTCAAAGAAGAGAAAGAAAGAAAATTCAGTTTCAAGAATGTTTCTGTTTCCAATGATGCTCGATTGTAGGTAACGTTTGGCGGAGTTTGGACGAAATGTTTACATTACGCGCATACCAATGCTTTGTGTCGGTTTGTCGGTCAAGTTCGATTCCTTCCGTGACTCCGACCTCGATTTTGTTATAAACGCTTCTCGTTCAAAACTCCAACGAAACGAACAATTTGTCGTGAGGCAGTGGTTAGAATTCTCTCCTGATTTTTTTCTCTCTTTTGACTTTTGCGCGCTTCAAACGCAGTTACCAAGTGAAAGAAAAAGAAAAAGAATGAAAAAGGAGATGAAGGAATATAAGAGAATAGGTTTTTATCTTCCTCGATTTCCCCCCAATTTCAAATTTTCCTTAATATTAAGTAGCTTGGTTTTTTCAATTAATATGACATTTGTTAACAAAATATTTAGCATTTGACAAAATGGACATAGATTAATTATCATTAATTATTAATTATTATGTTAATTGGTGTGGAAATATTTTTCCAAACCAATAGGAATTATTTATATAGTATGGTTAAATAACGATGGAAGGAAACCTTGATCATCCCTTTCAACCTTCTACTATATAAATAATAATAATAATAATAATAATAATAATAATGATAATTATAATAATTAAATTAAAAATTTCTTTTTTATTAAAAGAAATTTTGTAATTTAATCAACATCGGCAATAAAAGGAATAATGAGAACAACTGGTACCTATGTTATTCTCGTTACCCACAGATATGCAAATAATGGACATAATAATAATAATAATAATAATAATAATAATAATAATAATAATAATAAAATCGTATGAGCGCACTATTGTCTCTAAATGTATGGTTGATCAACCTTGTTTAATATTTTCTAAGTCCCTGTCTAGCTAACTACCTGGTTTAAAAGTTACAAGCATATATATATATATATATATATATATATATATATATATATATATATATATATATATATATATATATATATATATATATATATATATATATATATATATATATATATATACATTTTTTGAGTAGATATAATTAAATTTTGATTCGATTATATCTGTCTCTCTTACTGGTGCGTATGCCAACGCTTTTCTTTGACCTGAAGAGGTGTCTGGATGAGCAAATAGCTGTGGGCTGGGGCACGGACATGATCATCTGAATCATTCGTCTCAAAAGTCTGGTTCGGAAATCCGCCGCAAGTAGAGCCAAATGTATAGTAATATTCTTGACCTCTTATTACTAATTATGGCTAGAAGGGCAGTTAAGTCAATCTTCTAGCAAAACTTTATTGATGCCCATAGGGGACTTTCAAAGACATAGCATTCCAATAGACAACTTCATATAAAACAAATCTCCAGAAAAAACACCTAGGGAGTATTAAATTTCAGATAAGACAAATTCATAATAAAACATAATTGATACAAATAATAAGGTGTTCATAATTATTGATTACTTTCATAATTATTGATTACTTTCATATTGCATAAAAGGCATGTGTTGCATGGTTAGCAATTATGAACACAAAAATAATACTCCAAAACATATTTCACGTAATGGCTTATTCCATTTAAATTATTTCAATTTATCATACTTCATATTTTCATGCATTATTTATTAGAAGGATTAATTATACATCGAAAAAGAATAGTTACATTTTTTACATACCTCTATAGGTCATTTACAAATGTCATAGTTACCAATGATTTATCTTCGCTTCATCTGCGAAATTGATTCCTTTGATTTAACATAAGATTAATATTTCTGTAGGTTATAATTAAAGACATACCAGAACAATATAATTGTAAATATACAACTATATTTTAGAGACATGTAATATATATATATATATATATATATATATATATATATATATATATATATATATATATATATATATATATATATATATATATATATATATATATATATATATATATGTTATATATATATATATATATATATAGATAGATTGGTGAGTGGTGGCTGATTATGATTCACCATAATTTATTATATTTCAAGCCAGGTAAACTGGAACAGGCACACAAAGAATAATATATTATATATATACCTATATATATATATATATATATATATATATATATATATATATATAACTATATATATATATATATATATATATATATTGAAAGGAAGAATGCCAAGTCCCGGCTGCCAGCACAGGCGTTTACCACAATCAATACAGTTTACAAGGCGAGAAGCAACTGAGGCGGCTATGCAGGCTTGCAATGAGTCAACCCGCCACTGCAGGGCATTACAAGGCCATACCGGAATTCTTGTACGTCGCATTTACGAGCAAGAATATTTGTTTCTAAGCGACTTTTCTATCGATTTGATTTCAAATAAAACGTTTATGATCGTATTTTTGAATCCAATTTAAAATGATGGAATCAAGGAAGGACACCCACATTTACCTTTTAAGGATGATGACATTGCTACATGTATATATATGTGTAATAATATATATATATATATATATATTATGTACTCACTTTCAATAATATATGACATATATATATATATATCATATGTATATATATGTATATCTTTTTCTATATAACATAACCTATTCTAGTAAGATCCACACCGATTATATGTATAATAATAACTTAATATATATATATATATATATATATATATATATAATATATATATATATCTATATATATATATATATATATATTATTTCAATTCCATTCAAAACATCCAAGTTACCTTACTCCTCCGAAATAAAAATATCAAAGCCACCTGGAAAAATCTCTGATTCATAAGATTATGCAGATGAATATACTCAAGATGACCTCTATGAACTCTCAGAGAAAGGTTCTTCCCCAAAACCTATGACTTGACTTGACCTAAATTATTTGGCTTTTATATTAAATTTGATAAAACAAGAGAGTAACCTTTCAGGCTCGCATGATATTAAGGATAACAATTTGTCGTTTGCAGATGTTCGCATATCAAAGTTTCAAAGTCGATCCAAAGATTTGCGAAATAAATTTTCAATGTTGAGCAATTTGTGTTTTGCAGTGATATTCCAGCACTTTTCAAAAGCTGCAATTGCATTATGATTTTAGTTATAGAAGACTTTGATCATGTGTCGAGTTATATCCCTAAAGCTGTTATTTTTCACAGCGGGAATAATCTTTCATTAATTCATATTGCAAAATCTCTTGTTTTAAAGGAAACATGAAAATTTTGCTCTAATTCTGGAATGTATTAAGCATAATGAACAGTTATAAATAATATCAATACTAAATGGTCGATCACTAGAAGTGCTATGCCAGGTTTATTTGTTTTTATGTAAAAGGCACAGTCGTGTCAGAGGGGAACATTACACGATCTCTCGAAAAGAGGTAATAGTTGGCTAACATAAAACCATTTGTGAACACTGGCGCAAGCAGGATATTTTCGAAGGGGTGGATTTCTCCCTCCTCCTTATTAGAATTCTGCCGCCCCTTATCCGGGATGATAAAATTTTGTTTCAAGGGGAAAAGTAAAGTTTGCATGTGAGATGTAGCGTACTAGAGATATATGTTTAAGATAATTAGTAAAATTGAAAAAATATCAGTTTTATACAAATTTAAAATTAATATTATAAAATTATATAAGATTATATTCTGTAATTTCATCTAACCAATTTAGAACAAACTATCTTTGCTCTTGACTAAAATAGTCTCAATAATTATTTATAACACTTTTTTTTCTTTCTTTCTTTCTTATTTGCAAATAACATTATGAGATCTTCACAATCTCGTTTTTTTGACAACATCAAATTCAGTTGCAAGAACACCCTGGTACCAAAGCAATTTTGAGTTTGTGATACAAAGATAGTTATTTATCCATCACACTCCTAATTTTCATTCGATCTGCATCAAACAAAAAACGCTTTATTGTATCAATTTCCGTTCCTTTTTCATGACATTTAAAAGAAACCCAAAGTCTTTGATATTTTTAAGAAGCGAGTAAAAATCCTTTGTTGAAATGACTTGAATATTGAACGTACCAAGTATATTAAGTATAGAAAAAAGGTTTTAGTTCTGTGTTTTCGAGGATATTGTTATAGTTGTGTAGAAGATTATGATGACTGGAGAGATGAAGGAATTGTTTTTGATGAATTGAAAATAACCATCTTCCTCTATTAGACACTGTTCAAAGGTCATTTGTTCCAAGCCTACCAACTATAATGAGCTATTTGCTGTTGAGTATGACGTCTTTCAAAAAAAAAAGTAATGAAAAGTAGAGTCGTTGGCATAGGAGAGGATCATTAACGAAAAGTAGAAAAAGAGTTGGAGATAGGACAGAACCTTGAGGAATATCGTTCTATTAATATATCTGAAAGTTAAATGGTGGCATTTTACAACAACTGCTACATATAGATCGAATAGGAAATCAGAGAGAAAGATAGATCTCGAAAAAGAGAAGTTTAGAAATCAAATCTTTGTGGCAGACTCTATCAAAGGTTTACAATATGTCCAGCGCTAGAGCAAAGAATTCATCGAAATGACGAATATCAGAGAGCCAAGAGTTAGAGAAAGGAAAAATACTAGTAAAGCGTTCCTTACGAGCACCATACTACAAATGAAGATAAGACTAGAAGACAAAAGGATAGTTTCAAAACTTTGGAAGATAAAGAGGTTAAAGCAATATGATAATAGTTAGAGGACTAATTGGGGCTCCCCTTCTTCATCAAAGACTGAATGAGTGTACGCATCCACTAGAAAGGAAAAAATTGTAATTTATAGGCGTAGATGAAATAGTTTACCAAGGCAAGGTGCAAGCTCGGAAGCACAGGTATTGAAAACCATAGGATGATAGCTATCAAGACCATTTATTTTCTTTCTTAGTGTTGAGCTCAGGAAAAGCAGAATAACATCTTTAAAGGCTTTTAAGTTTCAGTAGTAGAGAAAGAATGTGGAATGTACTTATACATGCCAGAGAAAATCAACTTGGCTATGCGTTCTATATACTCTGAAAGACCTCCCCCCATCAAAGCAGAAATTATTTCATGGAAAATCAAAGAAAGTTTTAAGACCGCGAAGTCAACTCGTAGAAGCACCCTGAAGTGCTAAAAAGTTCATATTTACGAAGGAAAGTCTTTCTTGCGGAGGACTTTAAGAGAGGTAATCGAATGATAAGGAATTAGAACAGTATACATAGATAAGAAGGTGATAGGTGGATGTGGAAGACTGGAATTTATAAAAATGTTAAATATTATGTGTGATTTATGCTCCAGACGATCAATAAACGGTATTGATTGGAGCTACAACCAGAACAAGCTGACCCGAGGTATTTATCAGTACGAGAAAAAAGTAGGAAATGGGAAAGGTAGCTCTATTTGGAGTTTAAGTGGCAAAGATAATTAGAATAGGCCTTGATTAGAGACAGATATCCAAACGAAAACGAATTGTAGTTAGCTGGACTTGGCAAGATAGGTAATTTCATAATGTTAAAATGACTCCAGACATATTGTCCAATCAGAAACATAGAAAGCAAAGTACATCGTTCCACATAAGCACAACCAGCCAAATTTGAGCTGAATAGATGAGGATCAGAGAGAGAAAAGGGTTTTCTACAGAGTGTGGTACCCATCAGCAACGCCGACAACACCTGATTTCGGTACAATATAAGGTGATTGTCGTGTGAGAAAAGGTGTTGATGTTCAACAAAAGTGGAGTAATCAGAATGAAAAGAACTCCCACAATTTTCAGAAATATATGACGTTACCACGCACTGGAACAGAACTGCTGACAATTTATTTCACGATGCTCGAGCGGGAAGAACTCGTAGTAAGTGCCGCGCGGCGACCAGTAGAAAGTATTCTCGGTATCTTCTTGATCTCGGTCCGTGGCGTAGTGTTCAAAACACTTGCACGCTCATCTGCTAGGGCCAGGATCGAATCCCAGCCATGAGACGAAAAATTATCAATAATTATTATGAAATATAAATATTAATTGAAGGTACTTGATATTCTATGTACAGAATTGAACCCCAGTTCTTGGTATTACTTAGTCACTATGCCAACTACTACATGGTACCTGTGCCCCTCACGCCGAGTTGCAGCAAGAACACGGTAGTAATGCTGCTGCTTTGACAGAGGAAGTATTCGGGTTCTATCTTTTGTTCGTATATGGCGTAGGTGGTCAAACATTGCACTCTCATCGTGTTGGCGGTCCAGGATCAATCCCCAGGATTGGGTGAAAACTATTCAGGGGGGTATTTTACCAAATACAATATATTTGAATGGCCAGGCCCCTTATTGTCCACCGATTTCCTCACGATACACGAAACCTAGACACTCGTGATCATGAGATATCCCTAGTAACCGTGCCTTTTAGGATGGCTACGCATTACCACACAGCTTACTACTACGACTTAACTATGTCTGGTCCCTGAGCACAGTCTATCTTAGTTAGTATATATATATATACTATATAATATAGATATATATGAGACCTAAGACCACGGATAGGCGCTTAGCTCCTATTACACGATATCCTAGCCTGTAGACTATAACGATCTATACATATATAGTATATATCATAGTATATATAATATATATATATTTAAAATTGTATACATTAAATAGCTCTAATTTTAATGTTTATATATAATATATATATGATAGTATATATAACTAATATAGTAGTATATAGCAGTATATATAATAATACTAATATAATATTATATATATAGATTATTCTACAATATATATATATATATTATATATTACGGCACATATAATTTTTACACCTTTATAGATATAGCTATATATTTATATACATATATATATATATATATATATTAGATATATAGGTAATTACTATCAATATAGTATATATATAATAAATATATATTATATATAATACTATATATGTCACTATATATTATATATAATATACCCTCTTATCATTATAGTAATAATATATTATATATATCTATAGCTATATATATAATAATCTATATTAATATATATATATCATAATAAATAATTATATTAAATAAGTATTACTATATATAGATATATTTATATTACATTTAAACATAAGTATTAATTATTACATATTAACATATATAATATTTATATAAGATTTTATATTTATATATATCATATATCTTATATCATATATACTAGCTTTATATCATACCTAATTACTATATCTAGATCTGTAAAACTTGAGTAGAAGTAAAATATCTATATTAAGATTATAAGAGATATATAATATATACTATAATAATATTACTAAATATATATCATAAATATATATATAATATATAATATATATTATATATCTATTAATAGAATTAATAATAATATACTATTACTTATATATATATATATTTATTAATATATTATATATATATATATATATATATACTATATATATCTACTTATATACGTATATATATATAACTATTATAATTATATAATTATAATATATAAATAATAGATATAATATATTATATAATATATATATATATGTACATATAGATATATATTGAAGAGAGAGTCCACATTCTGGGAATCTTGAAAGATTTTATTGGGAATTATTGTAAGAGAAGAGGAGAGAGAAGAAAGGAACAGCATTTGATTCTTTCATGGTGGCTAGAAATTTGAAGAAAAAAGAAAGTACGATCATTTGAGTATTTAAAAATGTGAATATTTTAAATGAACAAAAGCGTGAATCTATGTTATTTCTTTCATGCTATTTCTACAAGATTTTCAGTTTTCAGCTTTCTTCCTTTTGGCTCTTTTGTCATAAAAACACACAAGAAAGTATAAAATATAAAGAAGAAATTTAAAATACTAAATTGCAAGAACATGGAGCTGCGTCTTAACTGTGCAATGCTATCGTCATATCAAAGACGCGTTTCATATTGATCATATCAGAGTCCTATATCGTCTGTCTCTGTGTGTCATCATGGGTAGACATGATGTGGCTCGGAAACCCCATAACCTCTTATATTCATTTATGCTTTCACTGCGAGGTAATGGATAGGCTGTATCAGGTTATATCATATTCTCCGTAGCTAGATATCTACACGTCAGACATTCTTAGGTGATAACTGATGATCAGTATAAATCGTACTAATGTTAATGATAAATTTTTAATACGGTGCGTGAAATAACGGGTAAAGTTCAATAATTGAATATATGGTGAAAGTACACGTGGCACTCACATCAGCCATACAAACCATAAGTCGATTATGAATAGCTCACATCACTCCTCATATACCTAAACGTGTTGATACGGTGCGCTGTTACGTGCTTATACTCGTGTATGCTACCAAGCTATTGATAGTGTGTGTGCTCACTCACATCACTTCATGCCTACTACCCTCTAACTTACTACTAATAGGGTAATAATATTAATATATTCTAAAATTTGTGTAGGCATATCAATATTAATATGTAAAAACATGTGCAGTTGATGTGGATAGTACGTGATATATGATAGTAAGATAGTGGATAGTATTTATAATAGGAGTGATATTTATATTGTTATATATAATGTTGTGTATGTTTATATGTATTTAGGTTATGTATATGTATTATGTAGTATATATATTGTTATATGTATATATATTTTTTTTTTAATATATTTATTTATATATTTAGACGATCGATAGTGCATTTAGAGTTCTTGCGTGTCAAAGCGAGGGTCCCAGGTCGCAACTGGTCGGGCTGGAGAATGTGAGGCTAATTCTTCCTTGGGTCTGGCTCCGTTCCCTGCTCGGACGTTTAAAACGAGTACACCCTCCTCCTGAATTTGGGATCTACTCGTGAGTGATTGTTTATCTCTGTAAAAAAAAAAAAAAAAAAATATAACTTAGAATATCCTATAAATAAATATAAAATATTATATACAAAATTATGATATATATCTATATAATTATACATTAATTATATATATTATATATATATATATAAATATATATATAATATTATAATATACTTATATATTGTTTGCCGGCTCCACCAGCACATGATGAGGCGGGATGGTGGGCCAAAGCAAGGATCGTCAAGGTCTTCTAGTGGGGAGGACTCGAAAGAAAAGCACCAGATAAATGTTTTCATTATATAAATAAACCAAAGAATATTGATAAATATATCATATTTCTATGGTTAAAAACTCATCATCAGCTAAACCCTAAATTAATAAGATATACCCCCATAAATAGGTGAAGGCCTATATCTTAATGTGCAATCAAAATATTAAATATACACATACACATAGTATCTTAATCTCACTAGTGACACCAGGGTCCACACAAGGTATCAAGCTTTTTAAACTGACAACCAGTATAATGTTTCCCTCAAAGTTTATTACATGCTTGCTAGTTCCAACTATTTCTAGGAGATACGTTTAAAAAGGCCAACGTTTACCATACGGTAACTTATTAGTATCAGGTATAAGGCAGACCTCGAATCCTGCAAGCCGGCAATAACAAGTCCCACTGATGTGCTTTTCTCAACCCCTTGATGCTCCTCGTCCGCCACTCAGCTAGATGAGATTCTACAACGACACCCTCAGGATTTTCGAGTGTCTATAGGGAGTGCTATACCAACACCCTCCAATTCTCTTTATATAGGGAGTGCCTATATGCATGGCACCCTCCAATCTTCTTTATGATTAGGAGTGCTAATATCGGCACCCTCCGAGTCTTCGTTTATTATAGGGACGTGCATTCCGGCACCCTCAAATCTTCTTTATTATAGTGGCAGTGTATATCGGCACCCTGCCGAGTCCTTCTTAATTGATAGGAAGCTGCCTATATTCGGCACCCTCCCAAATCTTACAATTATTATAGAGGAGTGCTTATCGCGACCCTCCAGATTCTTCGTTTAGTGGTGTTCACACCGCCGGAGCTTCACCAATGACCTCTGGAGCCGCTACACTAGTCTTCACCAATAACACTGGGGATCCATCACACCAGCTTGCACCGGCTATCACAACAGTCTGCTCCTCACACACTGTACGATAACACTGAACGTCACTATATACATCGATAACGAAGCTCATCTATCATGTTACGATCTCCACTCACGTCACTATTCTCTATCCTTATGGGTACCTCTATCTCCATGATTCCATCGTGTTACCCGCTCTTTTAATCTGGCTGCTCATCATCTGTCTGCATCATTTGTCAATTGATAAGAATCCACTCCGAATAGAAACTTTTTGACAAAAGCAAATGAAACTACTTGAACCTTTCCTTTTTAGAAAGAGCTGTTTGCTCACAAAAAACCATATCCAAGATATAACATACTCTTTTTGCTGCACTACATCCTTCGCTATTTGAATTTGCATTTGAGGATTCTTAGTGGTTTAAGAGATCAATCTGGCATTACGAACCTAACTGTCAATACAAACTCCCCCTCCAAAGATTGTACACAATCTTCAAAAGAAATAAAGTTCATTGACAATCAATATTATTATATGACGAATCTGCAATTTCCTTCTTTTATTCACTACAAAACAAACAGTTTTTCTTTCTATTCAATTTTTCGTTTACTTTTGGCTATTAAGAGTGGTATCATCTGATCCAGGTCTTGGTACCGATATAGCATTGAACCGATAAATCCTTTTCTTTCCTCACTCCCAATACCTACTATCATGCATCAGTAACCACTCCACTTCCGCCAAAAACTCATAATATACTAGATCCGTCGGTCTATATCGGAGCCCTCCGTAACTGTCACATTGATGCGTGACCATCTTTTTAACATCTCCCTTCTAATCTGCTCCCACACTAGTGCCTGCGTACTTCTTGTTGTTATGAACCGAGTCCAAACCTCTGTGATCCTTAGTCGATCCACTTATTTGCAGCCAGAGAAGTCCACTTTTTCTCACCACGTCCTTCACTGAGATTTGGACATTTCCCAACCGAGGAGCTATTTTCCGGAAACATTTTTGTTTAGTGTTTGAGGTTACAAAAGTGTGCTGAATAAGCTTAATCCACCATACCCACCAGCCACCGCGGCCCGCCTTTAACAAGTTACTGCTCTTTGATACTCTCGTTTAGCTATTCGATATGTTGGAAAGCACCCTTATTTTCGCCCAATTCGTCCGTGGGCGGCCTTGAGCTCACGACAAGTTCCTCTCGTTTAGTACCGCTTTATCACTTTCTATTAGCCACCTCACTTTATTTTCATTGCCAATTTTCTGCCGATTGCAACATAACTCACAAAAGCCGTCAGCGAAAGTTTTTGTTACCGACGCATGACGTTCTTTGTGTAGTCGCCTCAACGCTTTTGGGAGTCAGCTTTGCCTTGTTACCCGGTGAAGAAGCCCGATGTTGTGAGTCTGGGTACCGTCCACTTTCCCCCCCTACGTAAAAAGGAAATGGCTGTTTCGGTGGTGAGCCACCGCTTGCAAACCCCTGAAAGTAAGTGGCCGCATACCTCGGACGAACACCGTCAGGAAGAGACTTTTAATGTGACTTTCCCTAGGCCCAGTGTTTAATTGTGATGTGTCCTAAGAAGAACGAACAGACCCTCGGACAAGTAATGTATCCCTAAGCTAAATCAACGAAAAGAACTCAATAGATCCGCAACTACCTACGTGAGTTGTGCGCTCACGTCTCTGCATAACTGGAAAACTTCTCAGCTCCTAGTGAGCTCACACATCGGACCTGAGGCTGGAAGTGGTGACCGTCTAGCAGAGGGACAGGGGAAGAGGTGGGCGGAGGCGGGGCGGACGACGGAGGAAAGATGGTGTCCGGAACGAAGACGGTGATGCGGGAATGTGATACAAAGTGGGGCTGGAGGCGGAGTAGTCTCTGTGTGTGTGGTGACGTGAGCGTAGGTAAGTAAGATAACGGTCTATGTACGCTACAAGCGTAACCGTGCGCTGGTATACGGGGCTCTAGAGGGTGCGAAAACTAAAGATCGCGATACAGGTAAACCTCCGGGGCGGTGGGGGCTCTCGTTGTAATAAGGGAGGGCGGGGGTAAAGGGGGGACTGGGCGTGGATTCGGGGACATGTGGGATGTAAGAATAATGCGGGGAGGGGGGAAAGTAGCCACATCGTAGCGGACTAATTGGGTGGTGTACAGTCTCCCTGGCTCTCCTCGGGCTGAATCTTATGCTGAAGAGTGTCTACTCCAGAAAGACGGATAAGTGGTCTATCCGACGCGATTGAACCTGGAAGTGGTTTAATAAGGTGTATTGTATTTTTATTTTAATTATTTTATAGAGTTTAATGTTGATAGAATAAAATGTTTGTTTATACGTGAAATATATGATCTTTTCTATAAGATTCGCTTTCATTCAAGGAGAAATCATTCTGAATTTAAAGAAAATCAAATAATAAAACAATGAGATAGATAATAATAAATAATCGAATAATTAATACAAATCAAAAGAAAAGAAAATAATAATAATAATAATAATAATAATAATAATAATAATAATAATAATAATAATAATAATAATAATAATAATAATAATAATAATAATAATAATAATAATAATAATAAAAAAATAATATTTTAATAATCAAATAAGAATAATAATAAATAATAATTATGCATACCTCATATAATTACTAATACATATATACATAATAAATTATTAAAATAAACATAAATAATAATAATTAGATAATGAAAAGTATGTAAATACATAATATATAATAAATAAAGGTTAATAAAATAATAATAATAAATAATAATAATAATAATAATATTCATCTCCCACGGGAGAACCTCTAATCTAAATATGCAGCTGTCCTTAACAGATCAGAGTTGGAAGTATAACTCTTTGCTAGAGGGAAAGCATGTTCGGTGGATTGTTACCCTGGTGGAAAATGTTCACAGGAATTTCATTTCATAGAGTTTAGAGAGTTCTTTGGGTGTTTGAATAACCATGGTAGTGGACTGATTCCAAGTGCAATCAGACTTTCAGTAAGTAGGTTTTTGTAAGTGTTGTCAAAAGATTAATTTGGAGATTAAAATTCCTCATAGAGTAAATTATTTTGACTTTTAGAGTTAATAAATACTTCATCATATTGACTTTGAACTGCCTTTGTACTTTGTAGTACTGTAATTTCACTCTAAATTACAACTGATGTAGAAACAATATTTTCCAATAAATATTTAAATGAAGATTATGTGATTCATCAAAATTTGAATTAAGAATTATAATAATTTGTAAAAGTATTCACCAATTACCTCAGTTAAATAAAACCATTCTTCTGCTTCAAAAGGAACTTAGCTAATGTGAACTTTCTTGTGCATTTCTTGAAATCGGATTAAATTTTCTACATTTGTTGATATAATATTTTAAGTACGATTACCAGCGGATCAAAGTTATTCATGCTGTTAAAACAGTTTAACCGCAAATTTCATGTTGACATTTTAGTTTCCGATGATATTTCTACACAATATTATTATCGCAATTAACATTCATGTTTGTAAACACGTTTTAGGCTTACAAGGCTAGCCTACGCTCGGGAATCATAAAAACTTATATTCGTTTTTTGTTTGTGGACTATATTCCTGATGTGACTTCTTTGTTTTAATGACTTCACCACCTTTCATAATCTGGTTCAAATTCGTTATGTAACTTTAATGACTTCACCACCTTTCATAATCTGGTTCAAAAGCGTTATAACTTTATAATTTCTCAAAATTTGAGTCATAATTTGAACGCAGGAACGCAAGTATTATCTCACGTCAACCCCTTGCAAAGAGGATTGCTAAAACTTTTTTTATTAAGACTATAATACCCTTTCCCCCTTTTCCAATTATAGAAGTTAAACATCTTCGCAGATTAATACGGTAGAGATAAGTTTCCATCTTTGAGCTAAAGTTTTGCGAAAGGAATAAGGCCTGATGAAATATTTCATTTGCAAATTTGAATTATGGAAGATATTTATATTTCCATAATGTATATTAAAATTTATACTTTAAACTCAGTTTTTAGATTCAGGGAAAAGTTTTGCAGTTAAAAATACGAAGTTCACTTTTTTGTGAAGTCATGGTTAGTCTAATATACATTCTCCAAATTTTGTCAAATTTCCCCTATATTCAAAGAGGTATATATATTTCATTCAAATTCTTTAGAATATTTTCCTTTTAATATTCTTGATTCTTGATGAGTCTGAATTTATTCCCTTGTAAAAATGATGATCGATCGATAGAACCGATTTTTTTTCTGTTTTTAAAAACTAATAAATAAAATAATCTGTATAGGGTACAATCCTGAAAGACATAATAGTTCCCCATATACCAATGTTTTAAGTTTGTTTTAGAATTGACACAATAATTTTTACCTTATATAAGGTAAATTATAATAGCGTCTTACTCCGTTGTCAAACAAAATTTGTAAATAATATGACAGTTTATCATTTTCTTTTACCGAATTATGTCAATTCTAACAAATATTTTCTTCTCTTTGATAAAATAATAAAACAACTACGGTCTAGGCGTCCGAATCTTTAAAAAAAAAACGAAGAGATAAGTGAACAAACAAGAAACCTTAGAAAAAAAAAAAAAAAAAAAAAAAAGTGGCAATAAAAATACTTATAGCAATAGTCAATACTACTAACATATATATATGATAATTCTAAATTTAGGTGTGGTTTCAAATATATAATGATTATATAAAGCAATTATGCAAACACCACACAACGCATTATAAATAATAATATAAAAAATAATAAATAAATATATATATATTATATATATATATATAATTATAATATATATATATATATATAATATATATTATATATATATATATTATATAATATTATATATATAATATATATATATATATTATATAATATATATATTAAAATATATCAGAATTTGGTTCCCCAGAACTGGGGTGGGGTGCGCAAACATTGCTCTAGATCTAGAAAACGAGGCATGCATTAAACATTTTTTAGACCTAACAAGTGTGCGGGACACCAACCCCCCACATGTCCAAAATAATATACTTAAATAATTATATAAATTATATATTTATATATATATTATATATTATATAATATTAATATTAAATATATATTATATATATATATATAAATATTTAATAATATAATATATATATATATATATATAATATATAATATATATATATATATAATATATATATATATATATTATATAATTTGTTATGTATCATTAAACTTCAACTTTATTTACTGTTATAATAAGGGTTAAATTGTTACGTCGTCGACATAAGAAGATACGCCTTTTTAACATCTTAACATTGATAATAAACATATCGTTTTATAATAATTAAAGGCTCTAATATTTGAATTTTTAGTTCGTTCGGAACGTTCATATGAACGCCTTCGATGTGCACACGAATAAAAAATGGTGTACAGTGTGTGTTTGTGTGCGCGCATGGTGTGTACGCGAATTTCTGAAATTGTTTTACACATAATCTTTAAAAATTCATATAGGGTGTATAAAATCTATATGCGATGCAGTTCTCTTTTATTAATATGTAAATGCGCCATATTTAGAAGCTCTCTCTCTGCTCTCCCATTCTTCCTCTCTCTCTGCCTCTCCCATTCTTCCTCTTTATATCTCCCTCCTCTTCTTCCTCTCTGTCTCTCCCATTCTTCCTCTTTGTATCTCTCTTCCTGTATCTCTCTCTTCCTTCTCTCTGCCTCTCCCATTCATCCTCTCTGTATCTCCCCCTCTATTACTCTCTGTCTCTCATTTATCTTCTCTCTCTCTCTCTCTCTCTCTCTATATATATATATATATATATATGATATATATATTATATATATATATATATTATTATATATATAATAGTAATAGTATATATATATATATCATAGTATATATATATAGTATAGTGTGTTGTGTGTGTGGTGTGTGTGTGTGTGTGTGTGTGTGTGTGTTGCGTGTGTGTGATGTGATATACATTCCAGTGTTTAACGATGGACGGTGATGTTATAGCGATACTATTTTTAGCATTATACTTTTAAGCCTCGACAAACACAGTGAGAGAGGATTTAGAACCGTCGTGTTCAGAGATCCGTGTGCTTTTGTGAGTGTGGGTGTGTGTGTGTGTGTGTGTGTGTGTGTGTGTGTGTGTGTGTGTGAGGTGTGTAGGTGTGTGTGTGAAGTGGTTTTTGTTGTTTGAGTGGGCGTGTGAGTGTCTTTCTTAAACTCCCGACGAGAGAACAGTCTGTTTCAGTGATTTGTTATAGGAGCGTTCATATTCAACCCCTACAAAGTATCCTCATATCAAAGCTTCACGCTCTCTCTCTCTCTCTCTCTCTCTCTCTCTTCTCTCTCTCTCCTTCTCTCTCTTCTCTCCTCTCTCTCTACTCTTCTCTAGTGTTTTGCTAATGATTAACACTGTCCTTTCTTCTCTCTGCTCTCTCTTCTCTCTCTCTCTCTTCTTCTCTCTCTCTCTCCATCTCTCTCTCTCTCTCTTGCGTCTCTCTTCTCTCCTTCTCATCTCTCTCTCGTCTCTGCTCTCTCTCTCTCTTCTCCAATGTAAAACTCTCTTCTCACTCTCGGTCTTTCTTTTGGTTCTACAATGTAAAACTCTCTCTTAGTTCCTCAATGTATATAACACTCTCTCTCTCTCTCTCTCTCTCTCTCTCTCTCTCTCTCTCTTCTCCTCTCTCTCTCTCTCTCTCCTCTCAGTTTTCAATGTATATAACAGTCTTCTCTGTTTATCTCTCTCTTAACTCGAATATAAGATATCTGCTCATTGTTTTCTAATGTAACACTGTCCTCTCTCTCTTTCTGCATTTCTCTCTCTCTCTCTCTCTCTCCTCTGTTAAAGTCTCTTCTCTCCCTTTGTTCTCTAATGTATAGAACTCTCTCTCTCTCTCTCTCCTCTGTTAAATCTCTTTCCCTCTCAATCAGTTCTTCATTAAGAACTCTCTGCGTCTTGCTCTGCTCTCTTCTCTCTCTCTCTCTCTCTCTCTCTCTCTCTCTCTCTCTCTCTCTCTCTAAAATTGTCCTCTTAAATTTTGATATTCTTTGTTCCATTTTTGTAATTGAATAATTGCTATTTATATTATAATGTATTCAAGATCTTTTTTTAGGCTAATCATTCTTTTATATATATATATATATATATATATATATATATATTATATATATATAATATATATAATATATATATATTATATATAATATATAATATTAATATATATATATATGGTGCCACCACTCACGCGCAGGGCCCTTTTCAAAGGAAGGTGCAAAAAAAAAAGGAAAAAAGAAAACAAAACAGACGAAACTAAAAAACCCACCCAAACCCTTGCCTAACGTAATTCCCTAAGTTGGGCGCAGACGTGGGTCGTAAAGAGAGGAAGATCAAATACAGCAGGAAAGACAGAAGATGGAGGCAAGGAGTTCCACAAAACAGAGTGGCTGGAAGAAGGAAGCACCATAACGAGCGAGCCTCGAGACTCCAATATTCACACAATATTCACATGTGAAAACAAGGCACCTCTTGTGTTACGAAGGGCGAACGTTGTGGTGGAGGATGCGAGAGGTCAATTCCCTCGAGCACACCTGCCGTCTGTTAATACTATAGAACAGAGAAAAGCTGCCAATGTTCACCGTCGCATTGAAAGAGGGTTCATGCGGAGTCAGAAAGTAAGGCGGCAGTTTATAAGTCTTCTTGAGCCTTAAGCCTTCAAACCCTATCCAAAAGAAAGAGTTTTACACCAGGAACCAACCCCCAAGTGGGAGTAAAACTCTATACAGGCGGATAAGACCCTTATATAGGTGAAACTAACTCAGACCAGAAGGGAAAATATTCACTCAATCTAAACAAGAATTCCAAGTTTCTTAGCATGCCCGCTTTAGCAACCCAAAGTTTGATTATCGGGTCTCCAGACAATTCACTATTTACGTTCAGATCAAGAATGTTAAATGTTGTTAACAAGGGAGGATGAGCGTTATAGCCATCGAAGAGGCATTTGTAAGTTGGGAAGTGTGTTCGTGAGAGAGATTGAAAAGTGTGGAGTTTTAAACAGCAGTTGGGGAACTTTCAACAAGAATTTTGCCGGGTTTTACCCAATGAAAAATCCCGACCAGATCAGCAAGAATTGAATCTGAGAGCTTAGACGAAGAGCGGCAGAGATGAAATAATATTATATATATTATATATATATAATATTATATATATATATATAATATATATAATAATATATATATACAACCCTAACTCACCTCTCTCACCTCCTTATATATATATAATATAATATATATGAGGGTATTTTCAAAAGATAAGTTTCTTATCTAATGTTTATTATACTCCCAAATCAAGGAACCTAAATATTTAATTGTAATTAAAATATTAATTTAAATATAAAGTTATAAAACAATATTAAATGATAATAACAATAGCCATGGAAAATAAATAATAATAACTAATAATCATTAATAAATAATAAATAATTAATAATAATAATAAATAATTAATAAATAATAATAATAAATAATAATAATAATGCAATCTGAGAATATTACTACAATAAATATTATAATAATTATAATCAATATTCTTTTGAGTAATATTAATTCTTAATTCTCTTAATCTTAAAATTTTAACGAAGAAACAAAATATAATAAAATAATAAGACAATTTTCATCTTCACACTCATAAATGAAATAGATATATAATATTAATTTACAAAGTCAGTAATAGTGGAATACTCAGATTTTAATAATATTAATAAATAAATAAAAATAATAATAATAATATAATAACATAAATAAAATAAATAATAATAATTAATAATAAATAATAATAAATAAAATATAATTAAAATAATAATAATAATACATAAATAAATAATAAATAATAATATAATAAATAATATTATAATAATAATAATATAAAATAAAAATAACTAATAATAAATATACATTAAGTAAATAATGAAAATATATAGTAATAAATAAATTAAAATCGAACTAACAGTGGTTTTAAAAGAAGAATAAGAGAAATAGAAAAAAGAGACAGCAAGAATCCACATGGGCCTATCGAGACTGTCTCAGTCAAGCCAATAGAACCAATCACCAAACATGCTCATGCAAATCTGCATGCATGAACGTGGTTTGGTGATTGCCATTGTGTGACTAAAGCTTACCTCCTTACAGCTTCAAGTATATCAGAATGAAGAAACATTATTAGATATCTTTCGAGTAAGGCTTTCCTCTGAGCTCTAATCGAAGATGGCTGGTATTTATCAAATGTGAGATATCGCGAATCAAAGATTGTTTGCTAAGCAAATGGAAGAAATTAAAGAGTTTGATTTATGATATGTATTTTACAGGGGGAGAGAGAGTGAGGGGGGAACGAAGTAACATTTTAAACAAATAGTCGATTTTATCCGTATCACATAAAATGAAACAAAACGCAAATAAGCACTATTTTAAAAAAACAAAACACAAATAAGCATTATTTTAACAACTGTAAGACTTATTTATCTTAGCATACTGCCCATCTGATAATTAGAAATACCCCAAGACATCATCCTACTCTGTCTTCCTTTCTCCTTACAGAAACATGAAAATTACCAGATTTTAACTTTTTCTTTTTTATGTGGACTACAATCACGGAAACACAAGTAAATAAGGGCAAATCAAAACTATAACCTGGGTTTATCGCTCAAAACATGGGAAGAACAGCATTCATACAAGTATTTATAGATATAGATAATTCAGAAACAGCCATTACCAGGTCAAACGCACAGATTCATGAAAACACAAAGACATTATCTCAACTTAAAATAAATCAAGTAACACTTAAACATGGTAAATATCCTCATTGAGGATAACAACAAGTTAATAAACATTATATAACACACCTTAATCATTTTAAAACAATACCACACCTCTAAATTTATATTCAT